>PVKS010026145.1:0-29006 GCA_004027875.1 Aplodontia rufa | reverse complement strand
TCATTTTGTCCAGTACAACAGAGGGTGTATGTCCCTCTTGACCAACAATTTGAGTTGTAAAATCTTCCTTAGAGCCTGGTGCCCCAGTGCATGCCTGCAATCCCAGCAACTTGGGAAAGTAAAGTGTGAAGATCTCAGGTTTGAGGCTAGCTGCAGCAACTTAGCAAGGCCCTGTCTCAAAAGAAAAAATAAAAAGGGCTGGGGTTGTGGCTTGGTGGTTAAGCAGCCCTGGGTTCAATCCCTAGTACCCCAAAAAATGAAATCAAAAGCAGAACAGGCTTTGGTAGCGTAGAAGATTGTTGCTGTGACAGTAAGCCAAGTTTTTCCCATTCTTTTGAAGATGGTTGTATAAGTTTTACCTTTGGGAATCCTTTGTGACTGTGCTCAGTGTCACTGTGTGGAAACACCAGGGCCACTAAATGTATTGTAACTAATAATATTCATGGATGTGATTTTTAAAAATAGAATTTCAAATTTGTAGAAACAAAAATAAATATACTGTTTTAAATTGTTGCTGTTCTTTTTTCATAATTCTATTAACAGAAAAAACCACATCATTTTCAAGAAGGGAATATTAAAATGTGTATCACAATACAAAGGAAATAACATACAAAATCAAGGTATAAAGGAAGATAGCAAGAGTAAATGAATAAAGCATGTTAGCAGTCTGTATAATCATCTAAAGCATGTCCTATATACACACATGCATATTCTCCTTCTTAGAATACCTAGAAACCATTGCATGCTTCAGGAGATATTGGATCACATTCTGAATGTGTCACAGAAAGACTCTTTCAGCAATAAACTGACATGTGATGTGAGGTCAGCAGGTTGATGCTCTCTGGGTCACTGGGATCCACCTAAGCCTACACTGCCTTAACTGCCATGTTCATCCCAACACCAAGGGTCCTGAGCCTTATTAATCGCAAAGGGTTGAGGAAAGCCCACGAGGGACAGATCCGCAATCCAGAAGGCTTTCCATTCACCACATACTTCCTGGGGATTGGGACACACAGGCGAGTCCCCTCAGAACACCACTGGTCCAGGATAATGTACCTAACTCACTGTTCCTTACTGGGTGAGGCTGAACAGACTGCTTTGCAACATATTTGATGTGGATTTCTGAAATTTTTTGCTCAATTATTGCTGTGGAATTCAGAATTTATTTAAAATCAAGTTTTTAATGTAAATTTGTGTTTAGAGTTCAAACTCATTCTGAAGATGACTCTAATCTCCTTCTGTGCATTCTGCATGAAGCAAATGTAAGGCTTTAACCAATTCCAAGAAGCTAACAGATTAGGATGGGAATTTATTGTAACCATTTGCCACATACCTGGAATTTCTTCACCATGTATTCTCTCTATAAGACTTGTGGTATGCTGATATCTACTGATCATACTTAAGTTATTCTTCCTGTAATTTCATGCTGAAATAGGCACACAAACATTTAAAATTAAAGGTATTAATCCATATTTTCTTACTGTATATATTACACATGAGGAATATTTGACAGGATAAAGTTAAAACTATGAAAAAATATGAATAACTCATGAAACTACATCACATATTAAATAAACATCACAGAGAAAATGTGGCAGAAAATGTAACTTTTGGCAAATTTCTCAAATTCTCTTTATATTTGTATTTTATTTTGTAGGATAAGAATTTTCAAAATTGTCAGTTAAGGTATGTTAACGGTTTACAAAATAATGAAAACATATTAAATACTATATAAATGCATTGTCATCAGAATGATTGTATCAGAGACTTAAGACACTTGGATCTGTCATCAATAAGCAACTAGTGGTCACATTCATAATACCTGATAGGTATAATTGCATTATATAAGTACATCTGCATTGGTGTGCTATATATCTTTCCCTGCATAATACATTAACACCAAGATGCCAGTGTAAAAAAGCGCACGCTTGCTGGGCCTAGTGGCACATGCCTATAATGCCAGCAACTCAGGAGGAGAGGCAGGAAAATCATAAGTTCAAGGCCAGCCTCAACAACTTATAGAGCCCTCAGCAACTTTGTGAGGCCCTATCTCAAAATGAAAAGAAAAACAAGCTCCTATGTTTAATGCAGGAATGTTTGGAGGTGAAAAGACTAGATCCTGAAAGCTGTGAGCTAGTCCTGTCATGCTAGATGGCCTGGTAACCGTAGACAGGGGGGGAAGGCTGGAGGAGGTGGTCACGGGGATGTGCCCTGGAAGAGTCAGTTCTCCATCCCTGATGCGCCTTTCCCACTCTGTCTCTCTCTACACCCTGGCTTCCCAGAATGGAACAAGGCTCCTCCCACCAAGCTCTTCTGCCGGATGTGCTGCCTCTGCTTAGATCCAGAGCAAGAGATGCAGCCGACCTTGGACTAAACCTCTGAAATGTGAATCAAAATAAACCTTCCTCTAAGTTGTTCTGGTCAGGTATTTTGGTCAGAGGGAAAGCCTGATATCTCATATTCCTTATCTCCTAGTTTTTATGCATCAGAGGTCTACAGGTCTTAGCACATCATAGGGGGCCCTCTGTTCCAGGTCTCTCAAAGTTGCACTCAGAATATTGGCCTGGGCTGTGATCACCTCTCAGGCTTTATTGGGGAAGGAACTATATCCAGAATCATATGGCTCTTGACAGATACAGTTTCTGTGTGCTGCTATCTTGGTCCATTTGAACTGCTATTCAAATGTCACCCTGGTGGCTTATAAATGAAAGAAGTGTATATCTCAGGTTCTGAGGCTAGGATGTCTAAGACTCAGTTGCTGGTAGATTTGATGTCTGGGGATGACCCACCTTGAGGTTTATAGCTAGTATCTTCTCTTCACGTGGTAGAGGCATCAAGGAATCTCTCTGTGGCCTTTCTTTAAAAGGCACTGATCCTTCTCCTGATGTCTCTCTTTTCAAGACCTCAGCAATTACCAAAGTCTCCGCTTCTTAATGTTGTCACACTGGAGGCTAAAATTTCCTCTTGTCAATTTCGGGGACCAGGGGTACACAAACAGTCACAGACATCTGATGATGACCTTGTTACACACATCCTGCTCTTTCTTGGAAGCACTCACAGACTTTACTCACACCAAAGGGGGAGAGGTCCTGGTAGGACAAGGACAATGTGAGTTGGGGATCTCAGTGTTTACTCTAGAGTCTATGCATCCCAGCCCAGACTCTAGACTCAGTGATTCACCTTTCTACTCCATGAACAATATACTGAACCTCCCAACTGCCCAAGAGTCAGATTTTATTGCTGCATCTGCTCAAAATCCGGAATGTCATTATTTTAATTGGTGCCAGGTTTGGATCAGATGGTTTGAAGATCTTGATCTGACTATCCGTGAAACAAAACCAGTGAGTGATCTGCCCTTCAAATCTAAAATACAGTGGTGGAACAAGCAGAGGTTAAGAGTTCTGGACATGCTATTCAAAAATGAACATACAAAGAAAGCACTAGCTTGCAGCCACACTGAACCCCAGCTGAGCGAATCTTGAAAGTTTCTTGAGTTTCAAGATCTCAAAATAGTTCCCATGGTCGTTCACTCCCTTCTTTGGGCTTTTGATTCTGCTCTTGGACTCATTTTCCTTTTTTCAATAAAGATAACAAGTGTGTTCAACTGAAAAGTTTTGCCTGCAAAATTTGGGGAACACTACAATACCTTTAATTTGATCTATCCTTTTCAGGCCAAGCTGAAAATGTTTTGCTGAAATAACTGTCATACACTTTGTGAGTCTCATGGGCAATTTATCTGGGGTTCAGTCTACTATTTATAAAAACCACACATTATAGCGACACAGCAATATCTATGTTCATAGCAGCTCAATTTACTATTGCTAGACTATGGAAACAACCCAGATGTCCCTCACTGGATGAATGGATCCAAAAACTGTGGTACATTTATACCATAGAATTTTACACAGCAATTAGAAAAAACGATATTGCAGCCTTTGAAGATAAATGGATGGCTGTGGATGAAATTACGCTGAGTAAAATCAGCTTAACCCAGAGAACTAACAGTTGAATGTCTCCTCCACTCATCTGTGGAGGTGGGGACTAGACCCTGGCCAGTGAGAAAGTTGGTCTATTATCATGTGTTAAATCCAGATAAGATGTAATGCTATACAACATAATCCTTTTTTAGAGATATTGTGGGAAAGGAAAGGGAGGGATTAGGGTGGGTAATTGGGGGGGCATTCCTGGGGGTGATTGTAATATCCAGAATCTATACACATTTTATATTATTTTGTTAAAAACTTGTATGATTGTTCAAAAATTAAAAAAAATTTTTAAAAGCCACCTGCAAAGAGACTTTGAGAAGACTTAGGCTTCCGCTGACAGAGGGGGAGCTCCTGATAATCTTCCTAGAATGTGCATGGTTGGATCCAAAGGCTTACAAGGCACACCCTTACTTTCTTTAAGCTTCTTTCTATAACCAGTATTCCACACATCTTTCCATTTGTTTCTACAGATTTAGCAAATGTGTACAGCAACACCCTTGTGTTGTCTCTTGCCCTTGTCTTTCCAAAAACCTGTGGAAGAGATTTATGAATTTCGGCATCCGTTGCCGTCTAGGGAGACAGAAAATGTTCAAGGTCACCAAGCCTTCTCTTTATTTTGTTCACACCTTCTTCTCTCAATTTCTTTCTTTTCCTCTCAAATTATGTTACAAGCAGAAAGATGAAACAAGACCACTGCATCAAAACTCTGCTTTCCTGCCCAGGGCAGGAAAGTAGGAGATCAAAGTTGACTGTTCAGCACACTCTATTCAAAAGAAAAGAATCATATTAATCTCTTTATACTTGAAGTGAATATAGATTTCAGAAACAATTAAATTGAAATGAATTTGTGAAAATGAGAGAGCTGACTATAAACAGAAATCATCACGGAAAACTAAAAGAAAAACCTAGGATGTGTTAGATCATATATCTGTAGTATTTTCAATTAAATATATTAGGCATGGACCTCATGGACCAGATCATAACAGCTGAAATTATAATGGCCTATACACTGAAAAAATTAAATTTGAATTTTAAAAATGCTAATGAAAGAAGAAATGGAACTGAAAATTTTAATACTGAAATAGAAACATTAGGTGTGACAGAGAAGACACATTTAAATCGATATTTTAGAGAATTTAGAAATTTTCTAAGATGAAAGTGACTAAATAAGACATAACTGAGTAGCAAATATAAATAACAGAAACCTGAAGCCTGATCTTTGTAAGTATACAGAATAGTTAATAGATATGTTCTTGCACGAGGAGAGTTTTTTTCCTTATGAATTTTCAGATAAATATGGCACCAGTTTCAGACATTTTAAGGAGTTGGTTCACACAGTTATAATAGGAGATATCATAGAAGAATGCACAAAAAGTCAAAAAAGTGTGTACATTTTCTTGCAGAACAGAGGAGATACCTAAGTAAAAAAGAAAACTCAGGTTGGCATCAGACTTCTCTGTAAAGGGAATGAAGTAATAGTCTGAGGATTTTGAAAACAATAACCTGTGTCCCAAACATGCTAAAGCCATCTAGAAAAATATTTACATGTGAGCACAAAGGAAATAAACTAACCACATGCTGAGAGAAAATGCTTGCTCAAAATTCCTTGCACTGAAAAAATAATCAAAAGTATTCATGAAAGATTTGGTAATTGGGAAGATATCAGAAGTGCGATTTCAGGTTTTGAAAAACAACAGATAAAACAGAACTATATAAAACAAATCATTCCACATAAGAAAATATACTGTAAAAGCAAACTAAACGAGAGAGAGGTTAGGAAAATAACAAACAATAAAAAATTTAATATGAATCATCACTAAATTGAAGTATGTTTCTAAATATTTACTGAATGTCCGTACACATAGTGTGGCTAAAGCAATCTGGATTATTCATTTGGATTAAGGTAACAGTCCTATTTTTACTTGTCTAAAAATACACATTTATAAAACTTAAAGATAAACCACTAGTAAAATAAAAATTTTGACAAAATTCGTTTAAAGTAAAGGAAACCCTTAATCCAAAATCTGAAGTGTTCAAAAATTTGAAACTTGGAACACTGACATGATATCAAGAGTGTAAAATTTCATACCTAACCTTGTGTGGCTGGTCACAGTCCATATGCAGGGGCACTAAAATATGCGAAAATACTTTGAGAATTTGTGTATAAGATGAATATGAAATAAGTGAATATTTTGTTTAGATTTAAGTCACATCTTGGAGATCTCTTATTATGTACAATCAAATGTTCCAAAAGAGAAAACATCAAAAATCCACAGTGCTTCTAATTCTAAGCATTTTGTGTAAGGAACACTCAAACTGCATATAATTTTGAAAAAGCATAGCACAGTGGTTATCAGTAAAATACATATGGTAGTACATTGTAAGTGAGTGAAATGCCACTACTAAAATTATTTATGCCATGCTTTTTATAAATCATGTAATCCCAAAAAAGAAAAGGTTGTAAATATAATAAATGGCATCACAATAGCAAGGGAATGAAGCAATCCCTTGAACACCAGCAGATAATATCTTTGAAAAGACGTGATATGCAGTTACTTGGACCACAGAATGCGCAGGTGAAGCACTCTCCCTGCACACATCTCTGCGGGTAGCCTGGATGAAATTGGCATTTCAATCTGTGGACTTAGTAAAATAGATTGTCCTCCCCAAATTGGTGAGTGTCCTCGAATCCACTGAGGACCCCAAAAGAACAAAAAATGGAGGAAAAAGGAATCTATCTTCTTTTTCTTTGTTTCTGCCTTCTTATTTGAGCTTGGACCTCTCATCTTATCTTCTAAGGATCTTAACTGATAATCACATCATTTTTTCTCTATATTCTTGGGTCTTCAGACTCCGACTGAACAACACCACTATGCTTTCCTGGGTTTCTAGTGTGCAGAAGGCTAGGCAGTGGGTCCTGGGACTTCTCAGCCTCCATCATGGAGTGAGCCAAATCCTCAATGAAAATCTGTCTCTGTCCTTTCTCTCTATATATCTCTTCTCTACCCCCCTACTCCACTGGCTTGCTTTCTTGCTGTTTCTCTCCAATGTCTCTAACAGGAGCTCAGACAACTACACTGAATAAAAATTTAAAAATATACATTGCACAATTTAAAGATTCCAGAAATCTTTCGAAAGCCAAAAATGAAAGCAGGATCAAAGCAGAGCTGGGAGTATGGTGATTGGTAATTTGAGGCTGACAAATTCTTTATCGTCATGGAAATATATTTTCTAACAAAATATGTGAATCCATTTTTAAAATCTACTCTCTTCCTTTTTCCAAAATTTAATTCTTCAATCTATAACCCTAGAGATGACAAGTCGAATTGGTTCATTTAAGACTTCTTAATGCTGTGATTGAGTCACATAGCAGGTGTCACACAGGCTCCTGATAAAGATAGGACTGCTACTTTTTCTTTCACTCTCAAAGATGCTTTTCAAACAGTTTCCCTGGATTTATTCTAAATGCAAAGACTTCACAGCATTAATATGAATTTCGTACACACGGAAGCAATACTATCAGCACAATTTATAGTTTGACCTTGCACATCAATTTGACACTGTAGCACCTGCAGTATATTGCCGTAAGATGCAAGGAGATGATCATAATATCAAAGTAAAATTGAAAAACTTCCACCTTGCACTTTTTGGCTTATTGGTTTGTAAATTTTGATACACTCTATATTTCAATACTGAAGGCAAATCCAATCAAAGGGTAATCCTTGTAAAGATGGTTCCCAAGATTCTGAATAAATCATACATCTAAATATATAATAAATTAAAGTTCGCAAAAGTATCATTCAGATGCATATTTTCACATTTCAACAAATACCAAGAAATAAAATTAAAGTCCATAATTTGAAATATTGGTAAGATGCTTGGCTAAAATATTGGCGAGGTATTGATCTGCCTCAAAGCTTCCCTATAGGGTTAAATTAACTGGCACTCAAACCCATAAAAATAAAATGTCATTTTATAAAAATTAAAGCTCTCTCAGTATTCCTAATTCTGATTAACACTGAAGGGAGTTGGAAGTTAAAAAATCTATCAGGTATAACATGTTAACAATGGCTCAAAAGATTACACCGTTGGTTTTCATAATGGTGATCGACAGAACCGTGCAAAATAACAAGTCAGCATCAAAGCAACATAAAAACCCTGATGCCAGTTTATTTTCCAAGAAGTGTCCATTTGGAAAATATAAATGCCACATTTTGTCAAATCATAGAGGTGCTCATTCATTCTTTCAAGAAACTATGGATTACATTACTGTATACCAGCTGCTTAGAGCTTAGAGATCAAAGATGAATGGCCTTCAGTCTGAAATGGAAGTTGGATATTAAATAAGTACAAACTGTTGAATGGACAATAGTAAATAGAACACAAAGAGCAAAGGCCTCAAGATGAGAAGCTAATTTACCTCCACGTGGGGAGATGAGAAAGGTACAATGGGAAAAGTAAACCCCTTTGTTGAGTTGTTAAACGTGAGTGTGCAGATGAGGCTTTTAAGGATAAGGTGGAGATGGTGAAGGAATGCTTTGGTTTATATACAACAAAAATACCTCAGCCAAATGCAAAGGAGTTTAAAATGAAACTCTTAGAATGTGGCACCTCTTCAAGGCTGTGGTGGGCACTCCTTTCCTCTCCCAATCCTTCCTGCTGAGGCGTAATTCAGTCTGCCTGGTGATTTCCCGGAGACAAACTCAGGCAAAACAAGTTCAGAGGTTCCATTTTACTCTCGGAAAATTTTCCTTTTCAACTTGCTGCTGAGTACATGGTCTGAAGAGTCCATGTAAGTCCTTTTCTAGGCTCCCCTGTGCTGATCCCTTTCCACTGTCACATGCAGACATACCCTGGCACTGGTACAAGTAAGTTCTCCCCTTACATCTGCCACCTCTGTATATTATTTCTTAATTGGTTCAGGAGACTAGGGGTGACAGCTATCCTCACACTGAACCACAAAGCAGGAGGTAGAATTTACAAAAGAGATGACCATATGTGGAGACTCTGAGAAGAACAAGCATGAGTTTGCTTCTCTCTTTGGTGTGTAGTTAGGTGTGGAGATCTTGGGGGTTCGCAGAGGACTTGGCTAAGTCCGTCTGTAAAGTCCTTTTGTTACTTCTCAAACCTAAAGAGAGACAGTAGCCTCAGGGTACACAGTATTGGACACACAACCAGAGGATAATGGGATGCTGGCAGTTTGACCATATCAAAGGCTTCCATTCAAGTCTGTGCTACAGCACCTGTGTCTGGAATATATGCTTCTAGACAGGCCATGGTTCTGCTTGTGGCCTAAATGCAGGTTACTGTGTTTGCAAATGAATTATTTTGGATCACATTTTTTGCTGAAGTCATTTTGGTTACTATAGCAACTTCAAACAAGGATATTAACAGATACTTGTAAATCATTCAACTGTAGATATTTCATTTTTTTAATCCCTCTTATCTTACTTCTTTCTGATTGGTATAACAAAATATCATAGATTATGTGGTTTATAAAAGATAGAAATGTACTTTTCAGATTTCTAGAAGCTGGGAAGTCCAAGGTCAAATTTTTCCTGTATCCCCATAAGCAGGAAGTAATGAAGAATCTCTCTAAC
Organism: Aplodontia rufa; assembly: GCA_004027875.1. Classification (NCBI taxonomy): domain Eukaryota; kingdom Metazoa; phylum Chordata; class Mammalia; order Rodentia; family Aplodontiidae; genus Aplodontia; species Aplodontia rufa. The sequence goes on along the minus strand of PVKS010026145.1, from coordinate 19,420 downwards.
TCTCTTTTAAGGCCACAAAGCTCAGTCACGGAGCCTCCACCACCACGACCTAATTACCTCCCAAAGTCTGTACCTCCCAATGCCATCATATTTGTTAAGTCTTCAACATGTCAATGCCAATGACCACAGCATGTAGTCCAAATCACTTCTGGATTCTTTTCCTTCTGTCATCTCATCTTCACTCTCTTCTTGACTTCCAAGCTCACACTGTAATCAGTGTTTCTTTGCCTTCCCTGTAACTCACTACCCACTTCTCCCATCACCTCCTCTATCGCTCCATCCTCCAATAAGGATGTGCTTTAAATTATGAGAGAAGGTGCTGGTAGAATGACAGTGATTTTGAGTTGTTCAGGTCTAGAGCAGAGGTGTTTTAAACCACCTCAGTTTTTAATGTGTCCTGAGTGTCCTTTTTCTTAGATAACAGTGATACTTTCAACTATCAATCAAGACAAAGTAAATCAACATTATGATAAAATGAATCAATTGGAAAATAAAAGACAAATTGCTTTTGTAAAATTGTGATCAATTATAATATGCATAAGACACGTTTAAAAATTAAAGCTCTTCCATTTACTGTTTTCCTTACTATGAACAGAACAGTAGCTAAGGACACAACAAGAAAAGAAAGCTATAGAAGAATATCCAGATGAACATCAATGCAAAAATGGTCAATAAAACACTAACAATTAGAACCAAGAACACATAACAAATTTCATTACCCATCATAAAGTTGGATTTACCCGAGGGATGCAAGGATGGTTCGAAAAAATACAAATCAATAAAAGTGATACACTGCATCAACAGAGTGAAGGATGAAATTCTTATGATCATCTCAATATACTCATAAATCTATCTGATAAGATTCCACAATCCTCCATTATACTTATCAGAAACAGATTAGGTGTTACAGTTTGTGAAAGATGTCCCCCAAAAGCTCATGTGAGACAATGAAGGAAGCCTCAGGTGAAATGGTTGGGCTATGAGAGCATTAACTTAATCAGTGAGTGAATCCTCTGATAGAGATTAACTGGTAGTGGAGGTGGTTCATTGGGGACATGCCTTTGGAGTGCATATTTTGTATCTGGCATGAATCTTCTCTCTCTGCTTCATGGAGCTCTGCCTCCCTGCACGATGTTCTGCCTTACCTCCAACCCCAAAGAATGGAGCCACCCTTCTATGGGCTGAGACCTCTGAAACCATGCACCCCTAAATAAATTTTCCTCCAAAAATTGTTCTTCTCAGGTCCTTGGTTCAAAGCAACAAAAAGCTGAATAAAACTTTAGGCATGGAAGAACTGTACCACAACAAATTAAAGACCACATACAATAAGCCAAAAGCTAACATGTATGTGCAGGGAAAAAAGCCAAGCCCCTTCTAAGATCTTCAACAAAATAAGGATGCCACTCTTCTCACTTTTGCTTTATTGAGTGCACAGAGGCCTAATAGAGCAGTCAGGCTGATAAATGAAAGATATCCAAGCTGTATATCCAAACAGGTCAAATAATCTTTGTATGCAGATGTCATGATGTTATAAACAACCAACAAACTATTCTAATTAATATATACATTCAATAAAGTTACAGGATAAAAAGTCAACATTCAAAAATCAGAAATGATACTATATGCCAATAGAGAATTATCTGACATAGAAATCAAGAAAACAATTTTATTTACTAAGCTACAAAAATACATACAAATGAGCTTACCCAAAACAGTAAAAGCTCTATTCAATGAAAATTATGAAAGTATTGAAAAATTAAAAATTGGGCACATGTCTCATGCCCATAGATTGATTTATAAGCCAGGCTGGGTAAAAAAGAAGAAAGGAGGACACAGTCCACTCACTGACTTCAAAATATACTAAGAATCAAAGAAACCCACTGTCCTATTAGCATAAAAATAGCCACGTAGACCAATAGAACACAGTGGAGAGTCTGGAATAAACCGACACTTCTACAGCCATCTGATTTTTTGCAAAGATGCCAAGGACATGCATTGTGAAAAAGACAACCTTTTTTTTTTTTTGAAATTTATTTGTTGAACAATCACACAAGCCTCTAACAAAATAATATAATATATATAGAGAGAGATTCTGAAAATTAGATTTACCCCCAAGAGCCCCTGCCCCAATTACCCACCCTTATCCCTCCCCTCCCCTTCCCAAAACATCTCTAAAATTGTATTAGGTGGTGTGACATCACACCTTATCCAGATTTAACACATGATACTAGACCTCCTTTCTCAATGCCCAGAGTCTAGCTCCAGCCTCCACAGATGATTGAAGACATTTGACCCTTGGTTCTCTGAGTTATGCTGATTTCACTCAGTATAATTTCATCCATAGCCATCTATTTACCTTCAAAGGCTGCAATATCACCATTTCTAATTGTTGAGTAAAATTCCATGGTAGATATGTCAAGAGATTTCCTACAGGAATGGAGAGAATCATGGGCTATGATTCCTCCGACAGGGGCCTCATATCCAGAATCTACAAAATCCTCAAAAAACCTCGTCTACAAAATCCTCAAAAAACCTCGTCTACAAAAACACAAACAACCCAATCAATAAATGGGCCAAAGAGCTAAATAGAAACTTCTCAACAGAGGACAAAGATGAAGCCAATGGATACATGAGAAAGTGCTCTAAATCACTCGTAATCAGAGAAATGCAAATGAAAAGACAACCTTTTAAATAAATGGTGCAGGGCAAACTGAATGTCCACATGCAAAATAATTAAATTGACCCCTGTCTCCAATTAGATACAAAGATCAACTACAAATGGATTAGGTGCTTAAATGTAAGAACTGAAAATATGAAACTATCAGAAGAATGCAACGGAAATGCTTCATTGGAAGGGTCAAAGATTACTTGGACAAGGCTGGAGCCGTGGCTCAGTGATTACGGCCCTTGCCTTGCGTGTGCGAGACTGTGGGTTTGAACTCCAGCACCATGTACACAAGAGATGTCAGAGCAATGAAGGTCAAATCAAAACTAAATAAAATTGATTCTTCTCTCTCTCTTTCTGTCTCTCTCACTGTCCCTCTCTCTTAAAAAAAAAAAAAAAGAAAAGATACAGAAGATTATTTGTATTTGGACAAAACTCCAAAGTACAAGAAACAAAAGCCAAAATAAGCACATGGATTACATCAATCTAAAAACTTTCTGCACAGCAAGGAAAACAATCAACAGAGGGCACATATGCCTACAAATGGAGACTATATTTGTAAGCTATAATCTGATATTGTGTTAATATCCAGAATATATGAGGAACTCCGAAAGCTCAGCAACAGAAAAATAACCAAGAACCTGAAAATGGGCTATAGGCCTAAATAGATATTTCTCAGAAGACAACATACAAATGGCCATCAGGTACATATAAGCATTCTCAACATCACTAATGAGTCATAACCTCACCCCATTCAGAATGATTGTTATCAAAAGACTGAAGATAATAAGTACTCATGAGGATGTGGAGAAAATGAAACGCTTGCATACTGTTAGAATGTACATTTAAAATTAGTGCAATCAACATGGAAAACAATATACAGAATCTTGAAAAATTAAATGCAGAGTTATCATAGGACACAGCAAATCTAATACTGAGTTTATTATCAAACAACATGAAATCACCATGTTAAAAACACATCTCCACTCCCATGTTCATTGTAGCACCATCCATAACAGTCAAGAAATCAAAATCTACATGTTCATCAAGCAATGAATGGATAAATATATTGTGATAATTGTGATACACACACACACACACACGCAGAGTAGAATACTGTAAAGTCAATACAAGTAATCAATTCTTGTCCCTTACAGTAGGATCCTATCCCTGTTGATGTTAAATAAACTAAGGTTTCCTATCCTACCATTGATCCCTAAAAAGTAATCTGAATTGTGTCTATATCTTTGAAATATTTCCCAATTTTTTTCCAAAAGTTCAAACCTAACTTTCCAAGGTTTATGCTGTTGTGGTGGTGGCTGCATAAAGTCTTACATTCTGCTTGTAGGTACCTATCCTTTAGCAGTTTTGGAAAATTATCAGCCAATATTGTTAACAGTATTGCATCTAGTTATTTTCTTTCTTTTCCTTTCCAGACTGAAATTCCACATATGATAGAAATCCTGAGAGCTTTGTGATTTGGTTTTCCCTGTTTTTCTACCTATCACTATTTCTTCCTGCTTTTTTTTAAATTTATATCAGACATTGTGCAGGAAAATTATACAAATATTTTTTTTAAGAGAGGACAGTGAGAGAGATAAAGAGAGAAACAATTTTATTAAGTTTTTCATGTGGCCTTCATTGCTCCAACACTTAGTTGTGTATGTGGTGCTGGGGTTCGAACCTGGGTCCGTGCGTTTGCCAGGCAAGTGCTGAAACCACTGAGCCACTGCTCCAGCCCATATAAATATTTTTAAGACTTGAGTAGTTTCTGGAGGACTTTACTCCAACAGGAAACCTGGAGTGTTTAACAAAACCTCACACCTCTGGTTTTCGTTGTGTATTCACATTTGTCTCCCCAGCGCTGTGTAACTGCTAAATTTCTGCTCAGCTCCTTAGCACCTCTGTTTTGTTTTGTGTTAGACTCTAATAGCCTCACATTGGCTCCACACACTCACTCCAGAATAAGCCACACTTGGAAGCCAAGGCTCACTCCCCTGTGGAATTCTCTGTCTGTCTGTCCAGCACAGCTAGTTGGGTAGCCTAACTCTTGCTCTTGTCTCTCAGCCACCTGCCCACAACCCAAAGTTCCTATTTCCTGTTCATCCTACATTATCACCTATAAATTGACACATACCTGAGGACAATGGAGCCAATGGGGGTATAACAACTTTTCCTTTGAACTTGGAATTTTGAACGTTTCTTGATCTTTGATTTCCAATGAATGTCTTCAGTTTTCTTTTTGCTACTTTATCAATTTTTTATGATCATATCAGGAGAAATAAGTGAACATCCCACAATATTCTTTGAACTCCTACAACAATGTTATTTGCTCATGCACAATAATTTCTCAATTAAAACATTTGTACACTGTACATATTTTAAAAATCAATACCACAATATTGAAATTAAGTAACATGTACATTCTATTAAGACTTCTCTTATTTGTGATAAATCACCTTGTCTGGAAAACATTTTTATCCAAGTTTTATTTTGAATTTTAAATATATGTTTGTCTATCTTGCTACTATTATTGATCAGAGTATTGCATGTTTTATTATTTTTGTAACATGTAAATAAAATCACTTAGAAATATTTCCTCTCTTTTAATTTCGTCTCTGCCACACTGAACTTATATGCTCTTTCTCATGTTTCAAGTAGAGCTGTGTCTCTCAGCTTCTTGCAATCAAGGGTGATTTCTCTTGCTGTCAAGATACCATAAAAAACTGACTGGTGTAAATCAGAGATGACGTCTTTATACAATTCATGCCTAAAGTTTCTGCGATGAATCTAACTTTATATGAAGTTTACATCAAATGAAACAGCCAACCATATGTCACTACATTACCTAGAAATAGCTTACCAGGATTTAGACTTATATCTATGCTATTTTAAATGAGAATGTACAGAAACATTGAATTTTTGTCTGAGGTTTTAAAGAAAAAAATCCAAAAATTAAACAAAAATAACAACTCCAGACTTGTATCAGTGTTACTATACATTCATTTTATATTGCTTGAATAAATACAATACAGAGTATGAATCTGAAATTAAACATCTTTTTTACTTATATATTATTCTTTATAATAGTTTTTATGGTTAGATAAAAATAAATTATTCCTACATACAATGATAACTTTGAATATTTTCTAAGAATGCTTAATTTTTCATATATTCTTAAAAAGAAAGTAACACTAACTTAAATAAATAATGATTTATTTATGTCATGTAAATATATTAGGTGGTGACACCTATGGTTCAGAACTTGGAGATCAACAGGTATAGATTCTGATCTGTCTTTTCTCCTGTGCTTCTAAAAGTTTATCTCCAGCAATTTTAAACATGTCCATTAAAGGCAGAAAAAATATGGAAAAAGGCAATAATCATGACGGCAGATTTCACATGGGTCTTATTTTCTAAAACAGCATTAAATGATTATCCAGTTGCAGAAAAAACAATGGAAAAGTGAATATTGATCTTGTATATACATCACAGGAATACTTCATTTTTTAGATTGCTACAAATATATGAGCTACCAAAGTTTTCATAATTGTGATATTTTCTGGACCCCATAGAGGATAGTTATTGTTAAACTTAATGATGAGTTTTGAACAATTTAAACTACTTTGTATTCTCACCCAATATTATAACCATTAGGTAATCCACAATCCATTCAATTTTAGTCTCAACTCAGCAAAAAAAGTATGTATTTTGCATTGTAATTGTACTTAATGATGGAATTTATTGTCACATATTCATACGTGCACACAATACAACAATACACTTTGGCCAACATCCCTCCCCCAGCACTCTCCCAACTCTATCGTCCCATCACTGGTCCCTTGCCTCTCTTTCTGGGATATATATTTATTCTAATATACCAAAGTATAGTGACATAGTTCTTATACCTGAGAAGAATATTTTTATAGATATGACAAGAGTATATACAATGACATACTTATAAAGGCTTGGAGTGTATCTTATCTTAACTCAGTTCCAATATTTCCCCTTCCTCTCCTTTTCTCCCAATCCCTGTTCCTTTTAGACGTATGTGATAATAGGATAAATATTAGCTTTTTTATAAAAGCATGCAGTATAACTTATTCTACTTCAGTCCCCAGTATCACCCATCCTCTTCTTTCTCTTCCTTCTATTGGTCTTTCTCAATGTTGATGGAAGGAATCAGACTTAATCTGCTCATGTTCATATATGAACATATCAAAGTGAATCTCATCAATGTATCAATGAGTCACTTAAAAAAGCTATTTAGTAAGAATGTACTATAAAAACAATGTCAGAAAATTTAATCCATATACCTCATGTTCAAGAAATTAAACAGTTTCTGAAATACATGTAGGAAAATAGGCTTCCTTTGAAAATTAAAATCTTTTTGAGGTAATCATTTTTATTTTCTTTCAGGTCAAAAAGATATATGATCAAATTTCTGGAAAAATAATTGAATTAAGTGTCAAAATTTTAAAGCATTGAGCAAGTGATTATACATGCAGATACACATACAAATTCAAATGTGTGTACCATTGGTAAGAACCCAAACCATAGGTGTTAAATCAGCAAATATGCTTTAAAACTGTGTTGTACTTTTTCTACAAATTTGACATGGATATAAACAATATTGCGGGGGCTGGAGTGGTGGCTCAGCAGTTACGGCACTTGCCTGGCATGCACAAATATACAGGTTCAAACCCCAGCACCATGTACACAACCAAGTGTCTGAGCAAGGAAAGCCACATGAAAAACTCAATAAACATTGATTCTCCTTTTCTCTCTCTCAATGTCCTTCTCTTTTTTTATTTTATTTTATTTTTTTAAAGAGAGAAGAACAGTAAGAGAGATAATCAATTTTTTTATTTACTTTTTCACATGGCTTTTGTTGCTCTGACACTTAGTTGAGTATGTGGGTGCTGGGGTTTGAACTCATGTCCTTGTGCATGCCAGGCAAGCACCATAACCACGGAGCCACTGCTCCAGCCTCTTCTTCTCTCTTTAAAAGAAAGACTGCTTATCTCTAAGACTGTACTGGAGGTAAAATGAGTAACGTAAGTGGAAATGTTAATCAAGGCTAATGCTTGGAAATAGTATGGAATTTGATGGTTCCATTTGGCATATGAGTAAACTGAAGGAAATCACATTCAGTCTTCAGTGGTTAAGGAATGAATAGATTGAGAAGAGATTTCATTATAGACGAAAAGAAATATCTTATGCAGAGTAATGAATGCCAGGTAAGGAGAGTTTGGAGAACAAAGGAAAAGAGTAGGGTTGTCTTTTTCTTTTCCATCCCCAGTGCTTTGAATGGTACTAGACTCACATAGCTGTTGTAAACAGAGTTCTTCATCACATGGATTCAACGACTCCATGGAAGGCACTTTCTGAAGTGCTGTGAAGGAAGGTGGGAAGTATAAGAAAAACTGCTGTAGGATGTGTCGAATGCCAGGAATGTCTTAATGAAACATTAAGCCAATGTTCTGGGAAATGCTAAAATTCAGCAACGTTGGACTATATATTTATTCAGAATCCAACAAATTGTCAGAGTTAAGCCTGACTACACAGACAAAAAATTGTAAAAATCGGCTTCTAATTAACTGATCACAGAGGACAGATATCAGGTTTTTGATGAGCTGAGGGGTCACAGAGATTGCTGAGGGACTTGGAGAACTGGCACGGGGTAATGAAGGTAGGTGAATTGGACACACCAGCTGCAAGAACAGCAAGGATGCAGGGATTGAGGATGCACAGCATGTGCGGTGGAAGGCCCCTAGCAAGCTTCCAAAAGCTCCTTTGCAGAGGTGAAGAGATGGGTGGGAGTCGTCCAGCACAAGCTTAGGAGGGACCTACCCGGAATCACATTGAGAGCCAGCAAAGTGGACACAGTAAGTGGGGATGTACGTGCACGCAAAAGCAAGAACCCGGGGTGACTCAAGAGCAGCCCACAGAATCAAACTAGGGAGTGGGGAAGTAATCCTTCATCCTGGGAACTGAGAAGTGGCCGGGTATAGGTATGCAGGGAGAGAAACCTTCCCAAGCAACACTGTTATGGTTGAGATATGAGGTGCTCCCCAGAAGCTCATGTGTGACACAAGGTGAGACCAGTTACAGGTGCAGGGATTTGGTCAGGAGAGCCTTAACTTAGTCCAGCATTCATCCACTGATAGAGATTAACTGGGTGGTAACTGAAGGCAGATAGCATGTGGATCAGGAGGTAGGTCCCTGGAGGCACGCCGGGGTTTAAATTTTGTCCTTTTTATACAGAGCTTTCTCTCTATGCTTCCTGGTGCCTTTTTTCCAGCTGCTGCCCTCTGCCACACACTTCTGCCACGGTGTTCTGCCTCACCCAGGGCCCAAGGAATATATAAAAACATTTAGAGGAGGAAAATTCACTTGGGGGCTCACAGTTTCCAAGGTCTTAGTCCATAGACAGCCAGCTCCACTCCTTGGGGCTCTGGGAAGGAAAGAACATCATGGTGGAAATAAATGTATGTCAGAGGAAAGTGGCCTGGATACATGGTGATCAGGAAGCAGAGAGAGACACCACTGGCCAATAGAATAACTATACCCCAGGGACAGCCTCCTGCAGCCACAACTACCTGCCTACCGTTACTGCAAAATCGACCCCTTCCAGGGAATGAATGCACTGATTAGGTCAAGACGTTCAAGACCCAATCATTTCACCTCCAAACTTTCCTTCATTGTCTCACCTGAGCTATTAGGGAGCAGCTCATATCTAAACCATAATAAGTGGGTAGAGGAAAGTGGCTCAGGACATCTCACCAAGAAGTAGAGAGACTGCATTTGCCAGGGACAAAACATATACCCACAGCCATGCCCCCAATGACCCACCTCCTCCAGCTGCCCCCTAATTGCCTTCAGTTACCACCCAGTTAATCCCTGTCAGGGAGCTAATGCGATGATTAGGTTAAAAGTCACAACCCAACCGTTTCACCTCTGAACTTTCTTGCACTGTCTGACACATTAGCTTTACGGGACACCTAATATCTAAACCATAACAGTACTGAAAAATCTAACTAAAACAAACGCAATTTGAATTAATGGTACAAATAATAGGTAGAGGGTCAGGACTAAATATTTTCCCTAATATATACTATGTAAGTAAGATAAAATTGAAACTGAAAAGAATGGTTAAAAGTAAAAGACTAAGCAAAGAACCAAGAGAGTGTAAAATTAGGAAAGACAAAAATATAAATAACATTGGTTTAAGGAGTGATCACTGAATCTTTAAACACAAACCAACTCTATTACATTTCATCGTACATATTTTTAGGAGGTGCAGTTTCAATTTTTGTCACTCTATTATCTGACAAATTCATTTTAGGGAGATAGGGAGTTAAATATCTATATTAATTTACTGGAAGAATAAACACATACAAGTGTGCATATATGTGTGTATATGTACATAGCAATATATGTGTGTGTGTGTATATAAATAAATAGATTATAGCTTGAAGTAGAATTCAGATTAAATTAAAAGTGATTCAGAAAAGAGAATCATTTTGAAAGTACTTTAAACCCACTTTTAGATTTGGCATGGATAAATTCACACATGTCACAATACTTACAACCAGGCATTATTTCATACGTGCAAATTTTTGGATGAGGAAGAAATACACCTAGAGTCCCTGACAGGTGCTGTGGGAACTAGATAAAATAGCCTGAGAGCATGCGTTTCAGAGGGACCTTGGGCAGAGCCGACACTCACAGGGACAGTCAGACGGGCTCTGATTTCCTGGCACTGAAAGGGAAGCAGATGTGTGCTTCCTAAGTGCCACCTTCATGTTCTGAGAGGGCTTTTGTTACACCCAGAAACTTAGGGTCTCCAGGCTGATGGGAGAACTCTGCCCCATGTGGCCACTGTCCTGGGCACACAAGGGTTGGTCTGGAGCTGTTTGGTCCCTGAAGCACATTAGTTGTAGTAACTTGGGGCCAAGTATTTTTCAAAGAACTTGGTATGTGGTTCGAACATGAAAGAAAACCACACTGGCTCTAACAGTGAAGCGTAAGGATGCTGTGGGTTTGATCTGAAGTGGGGTGGACTCCCAAGCTAAGTCACTAATGAGCTCTTAAACAGGAATTAAGTGGCCTGGCTTTTGTTCACTTATTTAAGTATTTCCAGAAGAGTTTTCACTTTTTTCAGAAAAATTCACTGGTGATTAAAAGAAAACAGACTTCTCAGGTTCTTTCTTATATAGTTTTTTGGCTTTTTTCACACAATCTCCTGGATTTTTTGGCCCCTTCATATTTCTGTATTTATATGACTCAGTTGTTTAATGATTGCTTAATCCTTCAATAGCACTTCAAGTAGTCTTGCAGTTAAAGTTCATCCTACTTCTAACTATTAGCAAAAAACCATTAAGGGCAAAGTGAAAGCAAACAAAAAACTCACAAGGACATTCCTCTAAATGGTGATCAGTCTCTGGCTTTAATCATATTTCATTGCTTATAGTAAGTACTGTATGTGGACACTTGAAGTTATTAAAGGAGAATCAAGTTTTTCCTTCTTGACAGGTCCTTTGCCATTTGACTGGATGTCCATGAGTTTTCTAGCATATTTAGAAGGACTCGGTAACTACCAGGTTAAGTACTCCCTGTAATCATATCTCTTTTCTGAAAGTCCTGACCGTCACTGACATCAATCGCATACAAACTGGGAATCAAGTTTTATTAAGAAGTTCTACATCCCACACGTTACAGATTTCTGTGATCAAGCCGACCTGGAGGAACAGCCAAGATGGACTGGAGGCCAGTTCTGCTTCCACTTCCACTCAACCTGAGGATGATCACATACAGTTCGTGGCCACCACCTCAACCTGACTGATGATAGCGAAGATAAAGCTACAAGACAGGGGCTGCAGTGGTGGCTTGCCGGTTAAGATGCTTGCCTGGCGTTCACCAAGTACGAGAGTTCAAACCCCAGCACCATGTACACAAGTTTCAGAACAACGAAAGCCATGTGAAAAGCTCAATAAAAATTGGTTCTCTCTGTCTCTCTCTCTCTCTCACTGTCCCCTCTTTAAAAAAAGACAAAAAAAAAAAAAACAACCAAAAAACTACAAGACAGGCATTCAGACTTTCTTTCCACCAAGTTGCAGTCTGAGCAGCAGAGTCAAATACCAAGTGGGAAATTTTGTTCTTTGAAGGCTGCAGAAATGAATGGTTTTAAAGTAAAACTTTAGGTAAAGAACTCTGAGAAGGAGAATAGCAGGACTGCTTGTCCATACACAGGTTCCAACTCTGGTTCATGGCGGCGTGACAGCAGTTCTCAAACTTGGGGAAAGCCTGAACACACCTGTGAAACTAGCATGGACTTTCCTGAGGTCCAGGCTGGGTAAGGACCTCGAGGTGAGAAGTCTTCACCGTGTTGTCCAGTGGTGGCTTGCACCTGCACATCTCAGAACCCCAGGTGGGTCATGACGGAGAGTTGAAGGCTGCTGCTTAGAGCCAGCGTACCTGTGCAGACTGGATGGCTTACCGCAGAGGGCGGAGGTAAAAGGGAACACACAGGGAAACTCAGTGAAACTCACTGTGCCTGCTAATTCCAAACAAGTTAACAGAAACAGCACCGCAAGTTGTCTCATACTTTTGTTTCTCATCTTACAACAGAATGTCAGCAAAATGCATTTTACATTTCCTCTAAAATCTTCAATATTTTACAGTACAAGAGATTTCTCTTGAAAAATAAGTCAGTTTCTAGCCCAGGACTATGTCTGCATGAGCATCATGCAAGGAGACCATTCTCCGCATGAAGAAAGCCAGGGTTAAGCACGATTTCAGTTGTAGTCAGTCTAATACGTACTTTCAAGTCCCGTGCAATCCATAGCCTACCATTTGACGTTAGAATAACATTGATTACGTTTGTTGTGTATTAAAGATCTATTCACAAACTGAAACTTTTTTTTTTAAAGAAAGAGGGGAAAGTGAAAGAAAGAGAAAGAGAGAAGCAATTTTTATTCAGTTTTTCATGTAGCTTTCATTTCTTGGACACTTCATTGTGTATGCAGGTGCTATGGTTTGAACTAGCGTACCCGCACATGCCAGGCAAGCGCTGTAACCACCAAGCCACCACTCCATGCCCCCAAACTGAATCTTATCAGAAGGTGTAAATTATTAAGGAATGCTCCATCTGGTGGTTCACATTAATAGAAAAACAATCCTTTCTTTGATTCATTGTTTCACTCTGTATTCATCACATAATTTAATAATTACCATGTCTAGGTCATTAGATGTTCTTCAACAAAGAGTGAAAGCAGTAGAAATTGTCATGATATGATATGACAAAATATAATTGCTGTATTTCTCTAAAACTTGGTTTTACAAACTTATATAAGTTGACCAGATTACTATGGAAAATACGATCACAAGAAATAAATAGAAAATCAGTAGCAAAGGAAGGAAGAATCACAGAATTCGCATTTTCTATTTGTTATTGTAGTAAACCACAAACACTTATGCATATAGCACAAAGTCATTTGCACTTTCCCAATTATATTTTGGCAATTTAGGGAAAATAAATAAGTGATTTCAATTGAATTCTCAATTATCAATATGCACAAAAATATATTGTTTTTAAAATAATTATGAATGCATACAGGTGTTAGTGACAGTAAGTCAGACTTTGAAGCAAATAATTGTTTCATTACTGCTCTTAATTTGTTTATTCTTTGCTTAGAAAAAATATTTAATTGCATTTTACATGACATAGCATTGTAAGGATAAAATGCTGGAGGGAAGAAAACAATTGAACTCTGAAGACCCTGTTACACAGCACAACTCAATACTCACATTTCATGGTACAAATTTTTACCCAGAAGTAATTTATGTTATATAATGAGACTATGACTTCCTTTAATATCCTTCTTGAAATGATTTAAACACTGTGTTCTAATTAAAGTGCTTATGAACTAACAAAATCAAGATACAAAATCAAAGTGGGTTCCTGAATTTATTGCATGATTCTTGACAGTCCAAACATACCTAAATGACTTACTCAAATGCCAGCAGGTATAGAGAGATACATTGCTGCCTGAGATGATTTACCCAGCACCTGTTTAAGGACAAGAATTGCATCTGGGAGCTGGAGAGGTGTCTCAGCGGTAGAGTGCTTGCCTGGTATGTGTGAGGTCCCAGGTTCAATCCCCAGCACCGCATACAGAAATAAATACAGAAAAAGCAAAAATTAGATGACAACTCCTAGGCTGGTCACTTTTGCAGCATGTTACTGTGCTGAGTGCTGTAGGTAAGATAACACCATGATGAGTTACCACACACTTGGACACAGAAAAGGCAAAAAAATTAAAAATATAAGGTTGAAAAAAAATAGTAGCCTAGTTTAGGGCACTTACCAGGCATGGAGTCTGCAGCACTTGGGGTTGTTGCGAGTGAGTGAGGACCAGTGAATGGGAAGGTCCAAGACAGTCCAAATATACCTGAATGAGTTACCCAAATGCCGACAGCTATAGAGAGGTACCTTGCTGCCTGATGACTTAAGCAGCACCTGTTTAAGGACAAGAATTGCATCTTGCAACTGCTCCAGTGCATTGTGCGGCTGTAGACTTCACAGTAGGGTACATCAAATTTATAGAAATAGTTCTCCTTAAATTAATCTTAGCTAACTGTGAGCTTTTATTTTCACGTGCACTTTTTCACCTTTTCACTATTTTGTAATAACATTTAGTGTGAATTGCAAAACAATGTACAGTTTTATTAGAACCTTTTTAGACAATGAACTTTTATTTCTTTTTTTATGTTTTTTTTTTTTACTTTTTAAACTTGTGCTAAAAATGAAGATATGTCAGGCACAGTGGCACATGCCTGTAATCTGAGAGGCTCAGCAAGCTGAAGCGAGAGTGTTGCAAGTTCAAAGCCAGCCTCAGCAATGTAGCGGGTCCCTAAGCAACTTAGCAAGACGATGACTCAAAATAAATGATAAAAATGGCTGGGGATGCACTCACGTACACAACTAAGTGTCAGAGCAGCAAAGGCCATGTGAAAAAACTCAATAAAAATTGATTCTGTCTCAAAAAAAAAAAAATGGCTGGGGATATGGCTCAGTGGTTGAGCGTCTCTGGGTTCAATCCCCAGCACCCCAGTATAAAAACAAATACAACTATGAAGACACAAAAACATACACATTAGCCTCGGCCTACCCAAGGTCAGGATTATTAATATTACAGTCTACCAACTCGTGTCTTGTCCACTAGAAGATGTTCAGGACAGTAACAGACAGCAGTAGCAAGCGTGGAGAGGCTTCCTCTGCCTGAGGCTGTCTTAGAGTTGACTTTTATGTAAGTGGAGTGCATATAAAATAACAACAAGAGGTAGATACGTTCACTTATCAAGCATTGTGCGTTGCACATAATTTATCTTCCATACTTTTTTATGAATAGCAGCACTGTAGTGTATTCATACTAGCATGCACACATCCATCTGCAATGCATTGGAGCACAAGGACAACTACTACATCACTGGGAAATAGTTGCTTTTCAGCTCTATTATAACCTTACGGCCACTGTCACATATGTGGTCCATCACTATCTGAAATGCTGTCACATGGTATATGACTGTAAATCTTGTAACTCTGAGTCTCTGTACATCCTAACAAAACTTTTATGAAATTTCTATATGTGACTTTATCTATTTGGTTATTTTTGCTTTTGTGTTCTGCCTTTTTTAAATCACCCTCTCCTTAAAAGAATTTTCTCTTTAGACTTAGTACAATTCTTTAAGGAATTAAGATTAACATACATGTGGGCAAGTGCGCACACACGCGCTCACACACACACACACACACACGTACTTCTTTACATTCTAGTCCAGAAAAGAAGTAAGAAGCACAAAAATCCACGCAAAATGTCCCATCATACTCTTGAGGTCAAAAATGAATTTAAATTAAGAAACCATCTTCCATTCTAAAGATTGGTTTTGGGAGAGGAAGCAATTTATTGCTGTATCTTGTTCTATGCCTTCTTGCTCATAGCTACTACCTTTGTAAATTCTCCTATTTAATTGAAAATTTCTGTTGCTCACCCTCCTGACTGATTAGACCTGTATCCTTCTTGCTATCTGTCCAAAGTCATGGCACATTTAAGACATACAATTTGTACCTAGACATTACCCAAAGTAAATGCTGTTGAAGTTGTGATTACGAGTCATTTTATGCATCGTATGGAATTTTTAAGTGTAGAAAATAGATGCATTGTCATCTCCTGAATTTTTCCCTTTTCAAAACCTATTTTGTATTTTAACAACAACAACAACAAAAATCTCAGTTATTGAATTGTATTATGCTGTTTATCATAGCTTGCATGATTTCATAGATAATGGAACTTCATCTTAGCTCCTACTTAATTCATGGAAAATTATATCAACTAAAACTGTCAAGTGGATAATGATTTTTTTGTGTGCATTTACTCTTGTATTCTCCTCCCCACAAAATGGAGTATCCATTATATCCAATTTGATATATGACCTTATCATTGTCCACTTTGATAGTCAAAAATGACTGTCTTCATTATATGTTAAGAGTAAACTGTCTCTTTAAAATAGTTTAAGCATCTAAACTGTAATTCTCATTGACTCACAATTTTATTATGATATTTTACAAGAAAATGAAGGTGCTAGTGATTCTCTAATCTGTGTGCAATGAGCCATACATAAATTTTGACATAAGGTTCTGAATACACTGAAAATTTACATTCATTTATCTTTCATTGATCTCTGTGTCACCATCTACTGTGTGTAATTTATTGCCCAGAGGAATTTTTTTTGGCACCTCTACAGTTTTTAAGAGTTCTTGGATGATATTTCATTGCCTCTGGAGGATTTTTTTGAGTAGTTTCTCATATCCTTTAAAGAGTGAAAACTTTTCTAGAACTTCTGCTCTTTAGACCATTCAATGCATAGCAGTTACCTCTGTAAAAATTGACCATGAGAGTAAAAGGGAATTCTTGGTAGATTAAATACATTGTCAAGAATTCTGCATATCTTCAGCTTTTTGTACATTGATTTACTCTCTTGAAAGAGGCCTGGGGTCGGGGTGGGGTATGCAGCTCTCAGGGCAGAGACAGCTTTGCCTTCAGGAGGGTCCAATTGATCATTTCTGCAGGCCTTGTCTTTGGGAAGGGCAGTGCATTTAGTTATTTAATACATCACTAGCATTCTTTTTCTTTCCCTCTTCCTCTTCCTATCCTTCTCCTACCTCCTCCTCCTCCTTCTCCTTCTTTAATGTACAGGGGTTGAACCTAGAGGTGCTGAACCACTATATCACATCCCCAGTCCCTGTTATTTTATTTTGAGACAGTGGCTCACTAGTTTGCTTAGGGCCTAATTTGCTGAGGATGACTTTGAACTTGCAATCCTCCTGCCTCAGCCTCCTGAGTTACTGGGATTACAGGTGTGCACCACATCACCTGGTATGTTTAAAATACTCTTATGAAACAAGATATAGTTTATGATATTTTAGTAGCCAGAGTTTTTATGGGACACATGACTTACTTATTGCATAGCAATACACTTTCTATATTTCATAATTTTGAAGTTGCAATCCAGGGTTACAAATGAGAGACCAGCATATGGTATGGACAATACCAGAAGGAAAATATCACAGGGCTAACATTCATTGAGATGTTATTATCACGATCACAAACTTCAGTACCGTAAGTTATATGTATTTAAATTTCCTCATCTACAAATTAATGGGACTTATCTGTATGACCTCTAATGTACTAACAATTTCAGATTGTATGTTATGTTTACCAAAGGTGAAATCAAATATTTGATATTTAGAGTTATATTTTATACAACAGGAACCTATTAGTTGAGAAAAAATGTTAAGAAATAACTGTCCATGGCTGGAGCGGTGGCTCGGTGTTTATGGTGCTAGCTTGGCATCCGCGAGTCTACGAGTTCGAACCCCAGCACCACATACACAGAAAAATCTCAGAGCAATGAAAGCCACACGAAAAACTAAATAAAAATTGTTTCTCTCTTTCTCTATCTCTCTCACAGTCCCTCTCTCTTAAAAAAAAAAGAACTGTCTGAATTACCAATTTTTAGCTATATCCCAAATTATTGATGTGTTAATTGCTCTCCTTATTAATTGAGTGCATTTTGGAGCAGATTCTGTGTCATAGAAAACATGCATCTCATATGGCATCATCACAAGCTCATCATCTGACACCACAGTAGCCACATGCACATGTTCTAGGAGCATTTGCACTTGGTTTTCACCAGTAAAGAAATTCCAGTTGTCACTAGGGCAAATCATCTGCCCCCTAATTGTGACTTCCAGTGTAGCCTCATTGCACAGCAGCATAAATTGAGGCCTCCTTAAGTTGTTGTACAATTGTCTTCTAATTCTTTGTGGCTGTTTTAAAAAAATGTTTTAAATTTAAAAGAATGACAAAGAAATGAAAAAAAATGGAAATCGTTAGACTCAGAAATCATACATTTTGAAAGAAATATAGTTGCATGCCAACTCCAACATCCCATTCTTTCCCCGTCCTCGGAGATCGGAGAGCATATGTTTTCACGTATATAAGATGAAGTTTAAATGGAATCCAGTGGCAGTGAATCAGATAAGACTCATTTCCTTTCTTGTCTCAATGAAGATCCTTGGATTTTCTAATACTACATTGATATGCATTGAGTACATTGAGCAAGATCAAAGTGTAAATACTTCCTAATTTTTGTTTTACTTTAAAATAAAAATAAATTTAACATGAAAAATGTTAATGTCTTAAAACTGTAATTATTGAATACTACCATTTAATGGTATTTGTTATCTGTAACTTCATTCCTGTTTTACAAATTCTATTTGTTGATCCCGTAAATTTCAAGATTTTTCAAACACATTTTCACAGGATTTATGAGCAAGGTAGAGAAGACAAAATGAAAATCAAGGATCAAAGCTGAGAAGTTAAAATGGTTTTTCTACATGGTTATATAATAATCTAAAATGCATCCTAATTTAAATGCAATAGAAAATAAAATCATAGCTTGTTCTTACACTGTTTTAAAATTCTGCAGCATATAAAGTCACATGTTATTATAATACTTAAGTACATAATCCAATAAAATTATTTTATTTGCCTTTAGTAGGCATATATCATAACTCTACCTTGAAATTAGCACACCAGGGACAAATTGCATGGCATCTTTGATGTCACTTACAGTTCAGAGTGAATAACAAAGGGTAAATAAATATTATTTATTATAAAGCAGTATCTTTCACAACACAATCCTTACCAAATCTAAAGTATTCTCTCTAAAAATTCTGAAACAAATATAGTGCAAGTATTGCAGTTCCAACCAACGCTCTGTCATTAGGAGGAATTCCCTATTTGCATTCAATTTTGAAGTTTTATCTGTCCATGAAAAATACATATAAAGAAGGATTAATATGGTTACAGATCATGTCTAACAGAAATCTTAGGCTGGGAATACAGGCACCTGAGAACGAAAACGGCTTTTAGAAACCTTAATAGAGAATGTGGAGCCAGAAGACAGGTCAAAATCCTGATGTGGTGAGGAACAGATAAGGAAGAGCACACCAGGAACGGAGTAGAAGGAAGGTGAAAATGTCACCAGGAAGGGAGCACAAGGAGGGTGAAAATGTCACCAGGAAGGGAGCACAAGGAGGGTGAAAATGTCACCAGGATGGGAGCAGAAGGAGGGTGAAAATGTCACCAGGATGGGAGCAGAAGGAGGGTGAAAATGTCACCAGGA
>PVKS010026144.1:0-28988 GCA_004027875.1 Aplodontia rufa | reverse complement strand
GTGTGGTGGGGAGGTTGAGGACATAACTTGTACTAATGATTTATGCTTTAAGATTACTGGGAAACTGAAAAGATGATTGTACAATGAAGCTGATAATGAAAGCCTTGTTTGTACACCTGTATAAAAATGTTCAACAATAAAGAATAGACTGCATTTTGAAAAAAAAAAAGAGGCAATTCAAGCAGAGCACAAAGTATAGAAATAGCAGGCACTCAGCAGATGCCATCTGTTACTACTGATATTTCTATTGTCACGCATGTACATGATAGCATTCAGAAGTTAAAATCACATTATAGAAGAAAATATTTGCATACTTTTCAAAAAGGTAGATGTTAGCCTTCCTGCTCAGGGGTCGCCTTTCTCTGGTGCGTTTGGCAAACATGAGGTTGTCCAGCACCCTCTCGTAAGCCGATCCTTTGCACGCTTGACTCCTTTGGGTTTCATTTGCCTCATAGAGGCTACTGTCAGGCATGCAGCACAGGACCATTGCACTCACATGGCATATTCCTTAACTCCTCCTACTTTAAAGACCACAGTGCTAACTTACAAGGCACAGTACACCAGAAAGAAGGAAACCAAATTAAAGTAATTAAAACACTGGACAAAAAATTTAAAACCACATGTAAATTAAAAAATGTCCACAGTCTATGGAAGAAGTCTCCCCACCCCACACACAGATCATCCATCATAATGACTTTCCGGTTGCTCCGCTGGCTTCTCTTGACTTGACTGTTGCCCTTCCTCCTTTTCCCAGAAGGTTTCTCTCACAGGCCAGTGTTGACCTCCCTGTAGAGAAACAGGTCCCCTCCCTGCCCCAGGGCTGTCTCCTTTCATTTCCTTTCTTTTCCTGATGTGATCCATAGGGTATAGAAACTAGACACTTTCTCAAAGACTAAGTCATCTGATTTAGATTTACACCTAGAGGGATAGCTGGTAGTTACGCCCACAGACAGCAGAATAATCTTTTTCATTACAAGACTTAGTGTCGGATTTCTCTACCAGTGTTTGAGGAAGAAAATCTTTCTTATTCTTCCAAGATAATTAGCAAGAAACAATCCTTTAAACACACAGACATTCACATACAGACCTCTGAAGAGCAAAATAAAAACAAAAATCAGGGATAGGAGTCCCTTGTGTTTCTTCTTTGCTAGCAAACCAATAAAACTTTTTTTTTCCTTTTTCTCAAAAACAAAACAAAATAAAGACAATGTAATATTGCAGAAAGTATTTTCTTCAAAAATAAAAAAGTACAAAGTTCACAACCACAAAGATGATGGGGAGTTGTGCTGTGCAGAACAACACTCGTGTCTTTGTTCTTTTTGGAACACCTGGATTGCAGTCCTAACTTCCTGTTCTTCCTCCCTTTGGAGAACTTCAGTTGGCACCTCTACTTTAGCCAGAGAGGTTCAGGGGACCTGAGGAGCTGTGTCTGGAGCTGCTGTGGATCCTCCGACAGAAGCCTGTAGAAATCTCAGTGTGCACAATGGCTTTTGCTTTTGTGGCCAAATTATTGAATTACTTTATTAGATGGAGTGAACTTCAGTTGATTCATTTTGATTATCTGGGTGTAAACAATAGCACTGTAAGTTACACAGATATTCTGTAATTATTGATGTTGCTAGAGAAATACAGCTTGAAATATCAATAAAACATATTTAGTTTTTGAAAATGATCCTCACTCTAAAAGAAATAGAATGCACATATTTAAATCACCAAAAAAAAAAGAATGATGGAACATATTTATTGAATCAGGAATCAGGACCAGAAAAGAACATGGTGAAGAAAGCATACCAAAAATTAAATAAGGCTTCTGCTTCTGGACTTGACGGAGCAACTGGCACAAGCATAATTAGCATTCTTACTGTAAACCACTGTAAAACTCAACAAAGTAGACGAGGTAGAAGTTTGAAGGCATTAAACAGCAAGCAGTGAAAGATATGATTCTCTGGGGAAGAAAAACTCAAGAATAATCCTAACCCTAGCTCAAGATTGCCCTGGATTTCTGCCTGAGGGGCTTCTCCACTCTGGCTAAGGGAGGTGGGTTTCCAGAGGAGTGACGAGAATTAGGAGGTGAAGAGTAGAATTCCAGACTGCTGATGGGTTGGAAGCAGACAGAAGCCGCCAGAGATATTGGTAGAGGACAGGCAGAAATCAGCTCTGACACTGAACCTGGGTCACTTGGCTTGTCTACAAATACATCAGATGAGACTTGCAAGGCCTAGCAGAGATGGTCTACCACAGGGCTGAGAGCAGGCTAAGGAAACCAGACATGAAACAGGGCTGGACCCTGTTGGAATTCCCATCTAGCCAGGTTAAAAATGCCTCATTGAAAATCTCAGACATTCAAAGGAGAACCCCAAAATGTCCATCTGATGTTTCAGGGCCACATCTTAGAATAATGATCACAACCCAGGGCTAACCCGAAATGCAAACTGGATTCACTTAAAAATGAATAAACCTTTTAACATGTCTGCAAACAAACAGCAGGGATGTAATTGGAACCAAAAACTTTTTACCTCAAAGCTGGTGCCGTCAAGAACTGTTCCCCTTATGCAGTGAGTCCAGCTTTCAAACAGGGTCAGGAGACAACCAAAGTATGGACTGGCTAAGTCCCACAAAAGATACTCACTGTGAACAGTACTGAACCCTTTACAAATCAGCATTAGCCATTCGAGTCAAGCAGGGAGATGATTAAGGATATAAATCAAAGTTAGGATAATGGATAAGAAGAAGAGGAGGAGGGAAGTGAATGAGCAGTTACAAATAGTACTCACCACTTAGGGGACAAATCCTGCATGGCAGACAGACCCCTGAATCTGTTAAAAAAAAAAAAAAAGAAAGAGATCAGATAACAGTGTTATGGATAGGTTATAGCATTAGGGTCCACAAGCTTGAGGGATGATTTCCTTTTCTATTATTTTTTTTTAATTTGAAGTAGCAAACTGGAAATGGGTGGAAAGGATGAGGTAGATTTAGCAGCAGATAGAATGTAGATTCTAAAAATACAAAACTGGAGCTGATTCCAAAACAAACAAAAGAAAAAAACCCAACAAAACTGCTTTTATAAAGTCTACCTGCAATACCACCTTATGTTCTAGTATAGAGTTATCTTTTTATTTTTAATCATTTCTAATGATAACACATTTGGGAATTATGAATGCATCAACTAGTAATAATATTATTTTCTGGGAAAGGAAATAAAGAGCTGTGTTTATCAGTCTTGTTTCCTCCCTGAATGTCAAACTGATACACCAATGACTGTCTGTTTCTTACACAATACGTTTGATAAAGGAATTATTTTTATAATCAAGAACTAACATAAACATGGAATAAAACTAAGGAAACTGAAGCCAAAAGAATTGAAGGGTTTTCAGTATGTCATATAGCTAGATACACAAGAACTCTGACCGTTTCATTTGTATTATTTCTACAGTTTTCTCAGAAGTGAAAATTTTGGTTCCCTTATTTAATATTATGCTTTTGAAATATTTGCAAACTGCAAGTAATGACCTTCAGGTTTTTGTCCGTCAGAACACTTCAATAATAGTATTCTACCATTCCAATGCTATATTCCCTTTTGGAGTACGTTTCTGCCAATTCCATGATGGTGATGGCCAGCTTTAGGTAGTAAGTGAGCCGCCAACTGGCATCATTTACATAAAGATAGCTTTTTATCAGTGCACTGACTTAGAAAATTCAGAATTCCATTTAAGAGAATGGCTTGCCCAAGCCTAGTTCACCCAGAGTCTGAACTGTGCTAGTTTTTAAGCTGCAAGTCTCTATTGAGAGCACACGTCCTTCAAGTAAAACCAGTGTGGAGTCTGAAGATAAAGTGGATATTGGGAGAGATCTTGAACCAACATCAGCTCTCATATTCCTGGTCCTCAGGGAAAAAATAAAATGTCAACTTTCTCAAGTCTGAAATTGAGTAGAGGCAGTCA
Source organism: Aplodontia rufa (assembly GCA_004027875.1). Taxonomy (NCBI): domain Eukaryota; kingdom Metazoa; phylum Chordata; class Mammalia; order Rodentia; family Aplodontiidae; genus Aplodontia; species Aplodontia rufa. Next base: position 25,047 of record PVKS010026144.1, on the reverse strand, counting down.
TTTTGTTCCTTGGTTTTTAGTTGTTTATTATTTTTATTTAAAAAATAGTTTTTTTAAAAAAGAAAACAAATGGGGAATTACAAAGAGAGACAGAGGATGATTAGACTGCAGCCAGAATACTCGTTCATCAGGGACCTCAGAGGACACATGATCTCCTCTGTTCTCTGGGTAAGAGGGGAGTGAGGACCAGGTAAGTAAAGAACTTGCCTTGTGTGCAAACTTTAAGGTGACATCCTAAAACTTCACAATCAGCATCAATATTTGAATGCAACATTTAAGATCAAAATTGGCAAACTACTACTGTGAACAGACTGCCTGATGCTGTAGATATAGTTTTATTGGACTGGAGACTAATGATAAATAAATTTTAAGATTTTACATAATATTTACAGCAAAACTGGACTCTTTGACAATGGAGCTGCACAAGTTCCCTTCTGAGCAGCTATTACTGGCTAGAAGCCCCTGCAAGCCCCTAGCTTATTTTTGTTTGCTTGCCTTCACCTACTTCTGTTAGAGGAACAACACAGGAGCGTCGCATGGCACTCAAGAGTTACGGGGGCTCTCTCTGGATGTTAGAAAAAAACTTGAAACTGACACTTAAGCAGTTTAACTAGCTTTTGGTTCAATGAATTCCGAAATGGCACTTTCCAAGTGCTTAGCTTCCATTTCAAGTTGAACACAAGGGAAATATTTTTTTAAATCATCTTCATTCAACCTGAACAGAAAGCATAAACAAGTTGAGGCTACTAGATGGAGAAACTCAATGAAAATGCAGTTAAATTAGCAAAGCAACACAGGTGCACACCAATGAGGGCCAGGTGCGATGTTACACATAATGTCAATTACTACCTTTAAATTTGTAAACTCACTTGCCATTCCAAGAACCATTTCCAAGTAAGTCATGTGAGGAACATAGATCTCAATTTTCAATATTGAATATCAATTCAATTTCAATTTTGAATATCAAATTTCAATTTAGTTTATAAAAACAGAAGCTGATCTGTGTGGCTCAACTTTTATTTGTGTGATTCACTCCTATTTTTAATTTTTCTGAACTGACAGAGCAAAATAAAACAGAAACCAACACATTTGACCCCTGGTTTCTTCACATGTAAACCACGGGTGAATGTCCATGGGTTCCAAACACAAAGGATGCTGAATAAATAAATTTTGATTATTTAGACTTATACTTCCCCAAAAGCTATTATAGGCATACAATTCGTAGTTTCATTACACTTGTTTGATGAATTCATCCATCTGATATTCAACAAATGATTATTTAGTATATGATATAGCAGGTTCTGTTCTGGGCACAAATAATTAAATAGTGAATGAAACTAAAAAATCTTTGCTTTCAGGGAATTTGATCATAAGTGTGAGTAAATTAACATGATCTAAAGAACTGAATTTTGTTTTTGTTTTTGTTTTTTTCCCTGGGTAATAATTTTTAGATTAAGTTACACTTTTCATTTTTTTTTTACTTTACTTTTCAATAGTTTAGATTACTTATTGAAAAAGAATAACATTTTAATTTATTCACAGTAATCAAGTTCAATACATACTTTTTAAATATGTATATTATATATATATATATATATATGAAAAGTTGTCCACACGGGGAATTTATTCTAAAGAAATATTTCAATTCTTAGCAACAGTGAAACAGTGATTACTGAGGCTGCGGGATGGGGAAATGTTGGTCAAAGTGAACAAAATTTCAGATAAGTGGAATAATTTCAAGAGATCCTTGCATCTTACAGAAATTATAGTTAATAACACATGTGTTTTTAAAAATTGTTAAGAAGTGGATTTGAATTGCTCTCACACATACACACACACAAAAAAAAAATCAGGTATGTGGTATGGTTTGGATACATGTGTTGGGAGGCTTAGTTGTCAGTGCAGAGGACTTGAGGTCCTAGAACCTTTAAGAGGTGGGTCCTAGAGGGAGGTGGTTAGGTCATGGGGGGGTACCTGGGAAGAGTCTGGTAGCTCTCCGGGGACTCCAATTAGTTCCTGCAAGAGTGAATTGTTCAGAAAGAGTAAGCCCAGCCCCTCCCTGGTCTCTGGGTTCCTGTCTCACCATAAGTATTTTCTGTCGCATATATGCCTGCCAGGATGCCATCTACTATGTGACGCAGGCAAGGGGGCTTTCTGTATGACAGAAAAAAACTTTAAACCAACACTTAATCAAATAGTTTAATTAGCTCTTGGTTCAACAACTTCCTGAATGGCACTTTCCAAGTGGCTAGCTTGAACACAAGGGAAATATTTTTTAAATTATCCTCATCCAACCTAAAGAGAAAGGGCAGAGTGGATGTTGGCACCATACTCTTGGACCTCCTAACCTGGGAGCTAAATAAACCTCACTTTTTATATTACCCAGCTTCAGGTATTTTGTTGTAACAATGGAAGCCTGATGATTATTGTATGTAAGGAAATGCATATGCTGGATAACTTAATTTGTTTCACAAAGACCACATACATCAAAACATTAGATAATACACCATAAACATATGTAATTTTCTCTTGCCAGATAAAAAAATGACACAAATAAGAATTAAAAATGCATAAAACTATTGCACTAAAATCCTGTTCATCAGAATTCTATTAGATCATGGTTTAATTTTAGGGTTTTTATCTGCATATTTCACATTTTACCTTGACTTTACAGAGCTTTGTTGGAAAAATAATATTATTTAAATTTTTAAGTGTCATTCCTTACACTGTCTGTAGAAAATTAGGTCATGAATAAATGAATGTAAAATTTTCTGCTAAACTACTTTATTGAACCCAGAAGTTTATAGGTATAGCAATAATCTAAGCAAATTGTGCAATTAGTTGAGGACTCATTTGACTGAAAAATTAGAACATTTCTTAAAGCAATGAACTGGAAAAAAAAACCTTTTTGTGAAATACTTCTTGGGTAATCAAGCTTCAAACTTAATCCTTTCTGATGCATGTACAATATATTTTACATGAAATGACAATAATCTATAGAAGGCAAGAATTCTGTTGCTTAAATTGAAATGCCATACATCAGTGACTACTGTCCTGGGTGTAAGAATTGGTTGAGTAGTCAAATACTTCATGGTTAACCTTCTTGTGACAAGGACTGCTAAAGAAGAAGAAGGAAAAACCCAAAGTCAGATAAGAACAAAGATACAAATTCACATATCCTACGTGACTGAATATGTAAATGTGAATATATTCAAAGTCAATACCTGAAAGTACTAAATATCAGTAGGTGTAGATCCCTCTTTCAAACATACATACACACACACGCATACACACACACACACACACACACACACACACACACAAAGGTTCACCCTTGAAACCTGTCAATGGATTGGCATGAAGTCAGTCTTCCTTGATTTCCTGGTCCTCTTTTTATGAGTGCACTGTTCTGGAAATCAACAAGCACTAGTTTTGAGATTATTGAAACATAAAGGAGTTACAGAATACACTGTGTTTACATGTGACCTGAAATGTGGACATTTGTATCAAGAATTATAAGAACTATTCTGGATTATCTTACTTTTTGCAAGTTATCTAAAGTTGAAGGAAATTTTCCCTTCAGTTTCAGGCTTGCTTCACTGGATGCTAATATCTGGATTCTAAAAAAATAAGTAACTTGAAGAACTTTTATATCTTTTGCAAAAGTAAGCTAAGCTCTAATTATGAGAAGAGCACTGATTTCACCAACACAAATGATTGCTAATGTAGCTGAAAAAATGAATGTCTGAAAATGTCTTTTAGGACTATAGTTTTAGAAATCTAGTGTGGGTTAGAGTGTGTTTTCCATGTATTTTGCACTCAAAAATATTTCCTAAACACCTATAATGTGGGCACTGTGGTAGGCATTTGGAATTTGAAAGGAAATAAAATAAACATGATCTTTGTGCTTTGGGAGGTAGATTATATAAAAATTAAATTTTTAGATTGAAATTTATTTAGATTTATAAAAATGTACACATTTTTATAAATTTTTGAAGGAAGTAGATAGTTGATAAGAATCTGGAAGAAGAGAATCTAGTTTAGATGAGAAAGTCAGAAATGAAAGTCAACAGTTGAAGCCTAAAGAGAAGTCCATTGGGTTAAGAGTTGGCAGAGAAGGTCCAGGAGAGTAGAAATTTCATGTACAGAAAAAGTCCAGAGTGAAATAAATACATTTGGTTCACTTAACTTGAAAAAGGTTAGAAAGAGTTAAGTTTAGAAAAATAGGATTGGGTAAGGACCAGATCATTTCATTTCCATAAATTAGATGTTCTTAAACTTTCTATCATGGAGCCCTTTGAATGTCAGTTGAAAGTTATGAAGTTTCATATCAAAAAAAAGCACATACAAAATTTTATGAGAAGTTTTCATTCAGTTTATAGATTTCACAGAATAGCATTCATACCTGACTTTTCCTCAGTATTACAGACACAGCCTACTTCATTCCAATGAAACGCTTTACTTGACTCAGCTCTTCCTCCTGCCCAGGCACCTGGAGAAAATCTCTCCAATGACTAGCCCAGCAAATTACCCCCAATTCTCTATTATATAGGCACATGATCTAATGCATAACACAAGAAAGTTTTGACAATGTAGAAAAATCTAAAGGTGTTTCCCTTACTGAGAGAGTTATGGTTTCCCAATAGTTTCATGATGTCTATAAATATTCCCCCATGATGGGTATAGTCCTGGTTGGGGAATTGTTCCTCCTTTTTCAGTGAAATGTTTGCAAGGAATCTTCTAATTTGCTCTTTATTAGCATGCCCTCATGCCAATGGAACCTGCCCACCCTATTCCATTTTCTCTGTTTCCCAAAGACTGATCCTAAGATGTAGATCCCTGTTCCACAGGCAGACCTCTGTATACCTCTGGGCACCCTTGGGCTGAAGATGTATAGAAGTCCTCATCCAAGCATTTCAAAACGTCACTAGCTGAATATGACACCAGAGTAGAGGTGATCCTGCCCAAGGGTGAGGTCACCCAGTGCTCTCAGTGCCAAGCCACAGCCTCTCCAATCTATTTCCTGTGCTCCACTCTGGGACCAGCCTCCATTTTCCTCAAGCAAACTTCAGGAGTGGGAACTTCTGAGTTCAGAATCCTTCTTCTGGCTACACGTACATTCTGACTCATTTTCTTAATATCTACAAACTACTTAAACCACTAAAAACACCAAAATTTAAATCTTATTATAACAAATATCAATAGTATGAAATCACCAATGATACATGAATTTTCATGTGCCAATCTATGGCTGATTTCAAGTCAATATTTCAGAGAAATTAAAAATTTTAAGTCCTTTAAACTTTTCAGTAATGAAACTAATATATAAATGACATGTTATTGACTGTCCATTCAGCCATGCACTCAGCCCTAATGGAGGATGTCACTTGTAATGTGCCATATTGGGTGCTAACATAAATTGAATTGTGTCACCCCAAAATACATGTTGATGTCCTAACCCCAGTACCTATGAATATGTCCTTGTTTAGAAATGGAGTCTTTGCAGATTTAATCAACTTAAAGCGAGGTCATACTGAACTAGGGTAGACCCTACTGCAATGATTAATGTCATTATAAGAGGGAAGTTTGGACCAAGATACTGAAGGTAGAAAATGCATCTGAATATGGAGGCAGAAGTTGAAATAGTGTTTTTATAATCCAAGGAACACCAAAGATTATAGCAACCACCAGAAGCAAGAAGAGAGGCAAAGAATAAATAATCAGAGACTTCAAAGAAAACCAACACAGCTGACACTTGGATTTTGCATTTGGCCTGCTAAACTTTGAGAGAGTAAATTTTTGTGTTTTAAATCCACAGTTTGTGGTGCTTTATTTTGACAGCCCAAGAAAATTCAAATAGGCACCAATGGGGCACATCTACAAGGAAAAGAACACCCAAGATATTTTCTGTTTTATAAATGCAAAATGTTGTAATTTTTTTTAAAGAGTCAACAAAAAAAATAATAGGTGTGCTGTATTCTATAGAAAGACTAAAACCTGGTGATAGTCCCTTCAATTACTGAAATTTGACAATTCTATGACTCAAACCATGAAATTACGCAGTCAGGCAACCATCCACAAACTTTGTCCTTGTGACTACTGGTGCAGGAGCCACTAGAATATAGAATGCTAGCCTTGGAGTGTGGTCCAGGAAGCTTTCATTTGTATTCCTTAGTGAAATATCACTTGATATTTCTTATATCAAAGGAGAGTTGGGACCTGAATTATCCACAATGTCTGTGAAAATAAGATTCAATAAAATTGCATGAACTGCATAAACATAGTTGCAGTGTTCTTAAAATCATATTTTTCAGAAGATAAATCCATAAAAATCTTTTAAAATAGGAAAACCTTTATATCGCTTCTGAATATGTGTATTTTAAATATAATTTTTTAAACAAAGAAGAACTGCATAAATCATTTCAATGACTGTATTTTAACCCTGAACCAAATAAAAAATGATTTAGTATTTTCTTGGGAAGGCAAGCTTCTTATAAAATCAAAAAGAAAGAAATAGGTGTTTAAAACAAAGGACTTGATTTCCTTAAGAAAAACAAAAACAAAGCAAAGCAGAAAAGGTCTCACCCCCAACCAAACACCACAGAAAATGTCAAGATAGCAGAAAATGTCAAAGGAGAAAAATTTTAACCTTTTTAAAAATCCTATTCATTTCCTACTGAGTTTAAGAATATTTCCTCTTTAAATAATGTTTTCTTCCATTCTTTTCGTGTAGGAAAGAACGTGAATCAATCTGGCACTGGCCTATAAAAACCAGACTTGCCATAAACTGTCTCCACTAAACTGCAGCAACAGAGGTGTGAAATCGTCTCCCTTTCCCAGGGCTGCTTTTCCTTCAAGAGCCTTGGAGCATGAAAAAGAGACTACTGCAGTCCAAGGTCATTCACTACAGGCCAGAATCAGTTGTAAGTTCAAGTGCATCCTTCCCTTTGCCCATAGCAATGGAGCATAGTGGAAGGGCTACCATTTGCACAGCCCAATGGGTGTCCTCCCCAGCATTTAATCTGTGCTTGCAGCATCTCTGCAGCACATGGATGAGGATCAATATGGCTTCATTACTTACTAGCCCTTCACCTTGACTCCTAAGTCTTAGCTTCTTATCTATTAGACAGGATAATACTGCTATCTCCTTCATATGTTTGTGAATAAGTCATAGAAGAGTGAAAGTAACTGACACATAGTAAGAAGCTCAGCAGATCACATGTACATTATTAGTAGACACAAGTCTAGGAAATAGAAAGTTCTGGATCTCTATTCTCTAAGTATGTTCATGTGTTTATTCCCTACCCTATTTCTTGACATCACATCTATTTTATTCTCACAACTTGTATTATACAGCTCAAGCTGCATAGAAGAGAATTGTCATCTCAGCCAAGATTGATGGAGATTTTGCTTCCAATTTCCAACAAATAGTGAGAGGCATTCAGATCTCTGTATTAATGCTGTGTCAGTGTCCTGGGGGAATCAGAAATATGATTGAGGAGCAGATACCTGGGCAGTTAGCAACAAGAGAATGTTCTCCCTGCCAAGACAAGAGTGCTTGTTGGCCAAAGAGCCAAGAGTTTCAGGAAGTCTGCTAGTTTTCCAACAAAACTAAAGGTGTGGTACCAAATGCTTTCCTTTAACCACAAACCAACCAAAGGAAGAAAGGTGACTCTGAAGACCTCCTTTAGCTGCCAGTTAGCGTGTCAGAGATCCTGCATCAGAACTATGGGATCTAAATCAGTTTTCTTAGGATGGATAGTCCAATGTCATCCATTAGCTCCACGTGAAGGCCTCAACTGTAAAAGAGTTTATTAAGTCACACTTTTATAATTAATGATTTTGCCTTCAATCATCTTCATTTGCCCAAAGATTGTTCTTAATTTAGCAAGCCTTAAGATTAGGCCCATGCTTCTGTAGTATAAAACACATAAAAATTGAAGTGAATTCATAAATATATGAAATAATGTGTCCTTTAGGAAGAGTTAATATATCATTTTTATAGTTTGTGCTGTGTATTCTAATAAATATCCCCGACTATGAATTTGGATAAAACTTGTGAAGAAAAATGATCTCAGAATGAAATTCAAAAACTTGTTATTATTCTCCTTCAATCACAAGCTAATTAAATGAGATTTCATTTGTTAGCCAAGTATAATTTTCACAATTCAGCTCTAGAATTAGTTTTTGAACCCACTAAATATAAGCATGGTGAAGAGAAATAATTGATTAAAATGTTGTATGCTGCCTTGTGACATTTTATGGCTTTGGTATGTGAGCTGCAATACCTTTTAAGAAAGGAAACAGCATCGTCAGTTCAGGACATTTCTGGTCATTAAGGAGAATGGTCTTAGTAACCTTCACAACAATAAAAAGCAACTATCATGTGTGAACGAAGTAAGAACGTGCTGGAATTCTGCATTAAAGCTTGTTGTAGAGACACATTCCAATTGTGCTTACTTTTATGTCCTTTATCAATGAAGACTAATGTGTCTGTAATGAGCTGCAAATCAACTAGCAATTTGCTCATTTAATTACTCCTAAAGTTGAAGATTTAGTGTGACAGTTAATGTTATGCCATGGTTTTCAAAAAGAAATCATGTATATAAACATAATTAGCTAAAAACACTTTTATAAAATGTCCAGTTAAAAAGAAAGTACTACATTGAAGTGTTTATCATCTCAAAATACTTTACAATTTATTCCAAACTGCTTCTTTTTATACAATATCCTTTGAACTTTTAGATAACCTTTAAGAGAAAACATCTCCTTTAAAACTTTTTCATGGCCAGAATGATTTGTAAATGCCATTAAACAAAATGAAAAGAAGATTTCTTACACTACATTGCTTACCGTTTTCAAAATGATGGACACTAGATTTAAAATTCACTTAAATTCATGGTAATTCTATTTTGAAAAGCAGAAGGAATCCAAAGCTTATTCTAAAAATCATAAATGTTTCTCTGTAATAAGAATAATAACATCGTGAATGACATTGAATGCTTTCAAGGTACCAGGTACAACATCAAGTGTTCTACACATCATTTTGACATATCAATTTTGAAGTTGAAAAAAATTACATGCAAAATACTTCAGTAACTTCCCCTGGTACCCGGTTTGATACATAGAGAAACTGAGGTTTGAAATCCAAGTTCTGACTTAAGCCTAGGCCCTTACAGCCTCTCAAGCTGTGAGCTTTTCAGTGTAGATGTGAAAACAATTTAGGTCAAAAATAATCTTTTCACATATCAACATGATGTTGAAATTTATTTTTTCCCAAATGGTAGCAGAAATGCAAAACTGTGATTAGGAAGACAGGAATATTTGACCTTATTGCTCTATACATGAAAAGATCAAGATAGTGCTTAAAATTCAAATCATTTTTGTTGTTGCTTTTAATTCTATCCTGCCTTCTATTACTTTCTTAGAATTCTGCCCGTAACCTTCCTCTCTTCTAATCTGTAGCCTTTGTTTCCTTCTGTCTTCATACAATTTTGATAATTCTGAAACATGTAACTCAATGCACATCCACCGGTCAGGTCTCCTGGGATCCCCTGGCTGATTCCCAGCCTCCTTCTTTCTGTCTCCTTTGCGTGTATCATGGGCACACATGTGTATCCTAAACAAGGCCACACAGTTTACCATACCCTTCAATCACACTTCCTTCCTCCAGCATGCTTTCTGTCTTGATCAATGCTATCTTTACCTCCAAGATCTCCCAAATCTAAAGCACCAGGATTGTTTTTTCTCTACCCAAATATTTAGCTTCTATAAATAAGTAATCATTAAATCTTATGATCCTAGGGGCTTTCTGCATTCGTCATACTGTCATCTCTATCCCAGTTTAAGTGTTTAACATATCTTCTTAGGACTATTACAATAGAATCCTACACGATTTCTAAACTCTTACTCTCTAATTTTCCAAGTAATAGGAAAAATCACTTTTCTGTAAAGCAAACCTATTCATGACACTCTGCTCCATAAAACCTTCCATATCCTCCCACTAAATGGGATCTAAATTCCAATGCAAGGGCTCCAAGACTCTTCACATCACTTTTTTCTCTTTCTTTCTTTCTTTTATTTTTTTTTAACCAAGGATTGAATCCAGCAGCACTTAAACAATGAGCCACATCCCCATCCTTTTTTTATTTATTCTTTAATTTTGAGAGAGGGTATCACTAAGTTATTCAGGGCCTCCCTAAGTTGCTGAGACTGGCTTTGAACTTGTGATCCTCCTTACTCAGCTGCCAAGCCACTGAGTGTGCACATTATTTGAACTCTATAACCTAGCCAACTGTTGCCCCCAAACCAGATCCTGCCCCACATGAAAGTCTTTGCTCATGTTTTCTTGGTCTGGAATGATCTCTTCTATCTTCATTTGAAAATGACACATCTTCTTTGTCTCCTTCCTATATTTTCTCATGCACTATGAAGGGTAATCTGAGTGCTTCCAGTAGCTCTTTATACCTGCTTTCCTATAGCTTGAATTATACTGTGTCACAATTATCTGCCAATGTCTGCTTCATTTGCTCTATTATTAATTTCTAAAAAGAAGTATCTATATCTGATTTATCTTTGTACTGAACAGTAAATATTTGTCAAATGATTAGTATTTACTAGGGAACTAAATAACAAACTTTCATGATATCAGATATTTTAACAAAGTAAAACTTGTTCAAGCTAATTACATCTTTTAAAGAAGATTTTCTTCCTCAATTTCATTTCATTTCTATAAAGTAAATAAGAAACTGCATTTGACATTTACCTGTACCTTAAACATGCTTTTAAAAGTCAGTATTCCTAAATAAGTAAGGTTTTTAGATGTTTCATTCATCAAACACTACTAAAATCAAAATAAGTGAGGGTAAAAATGTTCCTCATCATATTTGACTCATTGCTAAATTTAGTTTCCATTGAGTTTTGTTGGAGATTAAAAATGTGTTATTAGATTTATTAAGTCTCTCTCTCTCTCTCTATATATATATATATAGTTTTGTAATATATATTCATATATACTCACAAAAATTCATATAATATATACTCACATATTCATATAATATATTCATATAATATATTCATATAATATATACATATATATGGAGTCAATTTTTTTTCAAAACAATAACAGGACAGAAACAAGACATTAAGATTTAGCATTGAAATCAATATGTCCACATCTAGTTTAAATCTCCATTAAAATATTTAACTAAGATATCAACCTTTCTTGTACCTAAAATATTGCCATTAGCAGAAACAATAGTAAAGAAGGAGACATAATTAGTAGAAATGACAACTGGACTGGAATTTTAATAAGTCTAATACTTTCACAATACTTTTTTTAAGAGAGAAGGATAGAGAGAGAGAGAGAAAATCAATTTTTAGTTGTGTACGTGGGTGCTGGGATTTGAACCCATGTACTCGGGCATGTTGGGCAAATGCCATAACCACCGAGCCACTGCTCCAGCCCCACTTTTACAATACTTTTTATGGTAAGCCATCACCATGGTTGTCCAAAACCTTTAGATAAACAGGCACATTTTGAGTGGCAACCCCATAGTGATCTGATGGAAAATGTCGTTGAATTAATAAATTACAATATTTGTTAATAATTTTCCCCACAAAGCCATGAAGGTTTTGAAACTGCTTGATGTTCTTTTGATTATGACTTTGTGCCTGAAAGTCAAAGTTGAGTGAAGATTTACCGTTATGCTTCTTAGGCAGTTTGGGAAAAGCATTAACTACTGCAGTCTTTGACCTGGCTAACCTTCCTCAGAGGCATCATTCTAGAATGCTTGCTTTCATCCATACCTTAGGATTAATGGGGTTACTTTTAAGAGGTCCTAGAAAGGGGCTGGAGTGGTAGCTCCGTGGCTATAGTGCTTGCCTGGCATGTGTGAGGATGCAAGTTCAAACCCCAGCACCACATATGCAATTAAAAGTTGAAGAAACTAAAACTAGATGAAAAACTAAATAAAATTGATTGTTTCTCTCTCACTGTCTCTCTCTTTTTATTAAAAAAAAAGAGATGCTGGGAAAACTTAATATCCACATGCAGAAGATTGAAGTTCGATCCCATCTCTCACCCTGTATAAAAATCAACTCAAAATGGATCAAAGGCCTTAATGTAAGACCCGAAACTCTGAAAGTACTACCGGAAAACATAAGAGAAGCTCTTCAAGATATTGGTACAGGCCGTGATTTTTCTGGATAGGACTCCAAATGCACAGAAACAAAAGCAAAAATTAACAAGTGGGATTACACCTAACCATAAAGCTTCTGCCCAGCAAAGAAAATAATTAACAGAGTGAAGGGACAACCTACAAAAATGGGGAAATGTTTTGACAGCTATGCACTGGACAGAGGGTTGATATCTAGAATACATAAAGAACTCAAAAATCTTAATAATAAAACTATTCTAATTAAAATATGGGCAAATGATCTGATCTGAATCAGCATTTTTTTTCGTATTAGGGATTGAACCCAGTGGTGCTTGACCACTGAGCCCCTACCCCAGTCTGTTTTATTTTTCAGTTTGAGACAGGTCTTGCTAAGTTACTTAAGGCTTTGCCAAGTTGATGAGGTTGGCCATGAACTTGTGATCCTTCTGCCTCAGCCTCACAAGTCACTAGGATCCAAGGCACTGGATCTAGCTGAATTAGCATTTCTTTAAAAAAAAAAAAACAGAAAGAAAGAAAGAAAGAAAAAATTGCAAATGGCTGAGAAACACATGAAAAAAAATGCTCCAAATTATGAGCCATCAGAGAAAAGCAAATCAAAACTACAATGAAATACCATCTCTCACCCCAGTTAGAAAGGCTATTATCAAATAATTAATAATAATAATAATAAATGCTGGCAAGAATGTAGAGAAAAAGAAATCTTTACACTCTGTTGATGGGAATGTAAATAAATATAGTCACTATGGAAAACAGCATGGGGGATCCTCAGAGAACCCACTTCTGGGTATATATCCAAAGGAAGTAAAGTCAGCATACAAAAAAGACATCTCCATACCTGTGTTTATTAAAACACTATTTACGATGGCTAAGATATGGAACCAGCCTAGGTGTCCATCAACAGACGAACAGATAAAGAAAATATGGTGCATATGCATAGGAGTATTATTCAGCCATAGAAAAGATTGAAATCCTGTCATTTGTAGGAAAATAGGTGGAGCTGGAAGACATCAAATTAAGTAAAATAATCCAGATGCATAAAGACAAGTATTGCATGTTTTCTGTCATATGTGGAAAAAATGTTTAGCTGAATATAGAAAAGGGACTGGGAAGGGTGTCAGGTGAGAGTGGGAGCAGGTAAGGGTTGAAGAAGAGTGAATATAAGATTAACGCACAATGTATGTTGTACATATGAATGGAAATACCACAGTGGACCCAAATAATTTGTACAATAATATGTTAATTAAAATGATTATTTTTAAACAAGTAGTAAGTGCTTACACTGGATCTTTATTTTAAAAGCCCTCAATTATTTAAAATGTTAGTTTATTTTCCTTATATCAGGGATATGATATGAAGTAAAGTGTCCAACAAAAAATATGGAGACAAGGGTGTACTTTTTTATTCCACTCTCTTCAGCCCAAACAGATGCATTGCTTTCATTAACAGAATACATGTTCACATTTATCAAGCGGTTCATTTATTCCAAGGACACTAATTAAGCCCACTCTAAGCACTAAGCCTTTAACTAGGTTTTGATATGAAATGTCCCCAAAGTCTCATGTACACAGTGGTAGGCAGAGCTTTTAGGCAATAACTGGATTGTAAGTAGGGTTAATCCATTTTGACCTAAATGAACTATTGGGAGATGGGACCCACTTGGAGGAAGCAGGGCACTAGTGGTACACCCTGAAAGGGATTCTTTCCTCCAGTGTCTCTCCTCCCTCCCCTCCTCCTCCTCCTTCCTCTTCCTCTTCCTCCTCATACTCTTCTCCTCCTCCTCCTCATCCTCATCCTTTTTCCTCCCCCCCCTCCTTTCCCGAATCTCTCCCTGCTTCCTGGCTGCCATGAGCTGAGCCGCTTCCAGTCATCTGCTGTATGTTTTGCATCAACCCAGGTCCAGAGAGCTGCAGCAAGACAACCATGGACTGAAACCTCTGAAATTGAGCCAAAATAAACTTTCCTTCTCTGAGTTGTTTCTGGTAGGCATTTTGTTCACAGCAAGGTAAAGCTAACACAATAAGCATATGAAATATGAAAATAAATTCAGAGATATGTAAAATTCAGCCCCTGCCTTCAAAAGGTTATAAAAGCAAATAGTTGAGATAATTACTTTGCACAGTATGAAAACAGCTCCGATAGAGGAAAGATGGAGCTGTGCGAGCCCTGTGAAATGGTACCCAACCAGGAGGCCGGTGAGAGGAGGGGTCAAGGAAACCTTCACGTACCGGGTGATTTCCAAACTAGGTCCAAAAACATGAACAGACTTTGATCAGTCAAAGAGATGGCAAGAGCCATTCGAGGCAAAAAGATACACCTGGCAACTGAGGCCGTTCTTGAAAGTGAGTTTGGGTCAGTGTGGCTGGACAAAAGGAGAAGGGCCAAGTAAACAAGAACGGATAAGGAAAGGCCAATGGTGGAAAGGAGCCAAACCATTTCCTATACTACTTTTTACTCCACTTTGTATTGCTCTAACAGAACACCTGAACCTAGGTAATTTATAATGAACAGAAATTTATTGGCTAACAGTTTGGAGACCGGAAGTCCAATACTGAGGTACCAGCATTTAGCAAGAGCCTTCTTGCTGCATTATAACACGTAGAAGGCATCACATGACAGAGCAGAAAGGTGGGGGGTGTGGATATATATATAGATAGAGAGAGAGAGAGAGAGAGAGAGAGAGTGAGAGGGATCAAGCCTACATTCTCAGGAACAAACCCACTCTTGTTATAACAGCATTAGTCCCTTCCTAAAGGAAGCTTGCTCATGACCTAAACACCCCGTAAATTTATCATTACCAATACCATTACAATACTAATTGGTATTGGTAAACATTCAAACCACAGCATTTCACCTGTGGCCTCACCAACACTTACGTCTTTTCACATACAGAATATGTTTATTCTACCCCAGTTGCACCAAAAATCTTAATTTATTTCAGCATCAACTCAAAATACCAATGTCCAAAATTTCGTCTCAGATGTAGGTTAAGACTCAAAGCATGATTATTCTGAGGAAAATATTTCCAAAATATAATCATGGGACAGGCACAGGATAGACATTACAAATCTAAAAGGAAGAACAAGGAAGAAGAGAGGAATAACTACATCTATGTAAGTTCAAAACCAAGGAAGGTGAGCAACATTAAATCTTGAGGCTTAAGAATGACTCCATGTTCTTCCTTCTGTATGTGGCCTGGGGGTTGAGCTGCCAAAGGATTTTGCTAGATTCCGTTCATGCAGCAGTTCTCCTGAAATGGAATCTCATGCCTACAGCTCTCCCAGGCTGCCTCGCAAAATGGTAGCTCTAGGGACTGGAGCGGTGGCTTGGTGGTTATAGCACTTGGCTTGCATGCGCCAGTACGTGAGTTCAAAACCCCAGCACCACGAACACAACAAAGTCTCAGAGCAATGAAAGCCATGTGAAAAACTGAATAAACATTGATTCTCTCTGTCTCTCTCTCTCTCACACACTGTCCCCTCTTTCTTTTTTTTTTTTTTAAAGGTAGCTCTACAGTTCTGGGGTCTTGGTGGTGACTCCACCCTTATGGCTTGGCCTAGGCCATAAGGACCTAGACCTTGAGGGTCTCTGAGGCATTCTTCAAAATGTGGGTATAAGCTGGCATGCAAAATTGGCAAAAGGAGGACACCACCTAGGCTTACTCCTTGTTTCCTACAGAATAGTAGTCTGGATGACACCTGAGCGGCGACTGGGACATCCAAGGAGTGCTTCTCTGGAATATATGGAGCATAGTCCCGAGGTAGCCACGGATGGTGCTTAAAGAGACACCTGAGGCCAAGATTTTAACTAGTTACATTGTAGCTCTTCTGTCTGCACTATAATTGGAAGGAAGCCTCTTCCTCTCTCCTGATGTGAAAAAGAAGCTCAACTTCTGGGCCCTCTCTGTGCTTTAACTCACTCTACCCCTGTGCAAGTTAAGTGCCTTGTAGGAACTAGCTCAGTCCTTCCCTTCCTTCTCCCTTCTGGATGTACAGAGCTCTCTTCTACATGCTTCAAGGTATGTAGTACCCTACACCTGTGCTGGGAGGCAGGGGAAGGAGAGAAGTTTGCTCCCCTTCAGTGCTGCTAGAGAAAGGATCAGCCTAATATTTGAGTTCAAAATTGGATGTTCATGTGATTTACAAATCTATTATTCCATAAGAATTTGAAACTCAAAGCTGACTTTGTTCTGGAATGTCTGCTTCTGAAAGGGGTTAGAATCACCAGCTGAATTTTTCAATTAAGGTGAACAAGCATTAGAATCAAGTGTGTAAACCTAGGATCCATACAGGGAAAAACTTTCTCTTAGGTACCAAATAAAGGACTAAATAGGATATTCTGAAGCTTAAAGTTGGGAATATCAAAACTAAAATAAACTCATCATTTAGAATCTAGTACACGGCACACAATACAGAAAGAATACTCTTTCGGAGGAAAGTGAAGATTTCAGTTCTTCTCTTTCCCCTTTGATTGTAAACTCCCTTAAACGTCCCCTGCCTTTTTTTTTTTCATCTGTAAGTTGGAGTATTAACACCAAACTTGCCAGAAGAATTTACTTCTAATTAATGTGCAGCGCCTCCTTATGTTTACAAGATAGCTGCCAACTAGTAGATAACCATGGAAGCAGGAAGAAGATGCCTCCTTATGGACTAGGGATGGAGCCCAGCATGTGTAAGACCCCAGGTTCAATCCCCAGCACTACAAAAGGAAAAAAATAAAATTTAAAAGCCTCCTGATAAAATGAGAGCGATGATAGGAAGTCATTAAAAATGATTATGCTGTTATTTAACCCTATGCCAAGAAACACAGCAAACTTGCCTCAGCTATGTACAATTTGCTTCCTCCAATCATTCATGATACAGGGAAATCAGTTGGGTCCTATAATTCATTGTGGACAATGTGGAAAAAGTGGAGCCTCCTGAGAGAGAAGAAAGCTAGAGTTTGTGGAACTGGATGGATTAATCTCAAAGAGTTGACCTGAGAGTGTTCAGGTTTTAGCAGATTTTATAATATACCCAGCTTTAATTTAAAACCTAAACATGACAAAATATAAACACCATATAAAATTGTTTTTTGTTTTCACAATCCTTATTAAGCAATATCCCTTAGTCTTTACCGGAAAAAAATTATGATCTTAAAAATCTTCTCAAATGTGCTCAGCTAAAATGTGCTCAAAGTATCTTTAAGCAAGTCTATTTCACATTTGACAATCCCTGTGTCCTAATATTTATCTATTTAAAATAATTTAAATTAGAAATTTTAGTAAGATAAAATGTTCATCATTATGGTAACTACATGTAAGGCAAATCTTGTCATAAAACAAGAGCATTGTTACTTACACATTCATAACTTATTTTATCTGCTATCGCATGTCTAGTAAGTGCACTGCTTTGGGCCCAGGAGATAGCATCTAGACTCTTTTTTTTTTTTTTTTTTTTTTTTGTCTCTCTTTAAACCAATTTTCTTAAGACTCAAAGATTAACTGGAGAATTGTGGTAACTTACAGGGTCACATCAAGGAGACAGTCTAGTGTAGCATATGAAGACTGAACTCTCTTCCTGAGCCTTGGGCCCTGATGGCCTCAGGGTTTTTGGTAAGTTACTTGCTAACTCTGAAGACCGCTATCTTGATCTTAAAGGTAAATAGATTGAGCAATAGAGCTAGGAAACGTGTATGAAGAATAATTATAAGCTAGATATAAAGGAGCCAACTATGAAAAAAGGAACCAGTGAAGGGGTTTGGCTGCCACGTTAAAGATTTACATTACAAAGAGATTGGTTTAATTCATTCATTTTCCCTTCTGTCTTTTCACAATTGAAAAGGCTTTTCCCCAGTTTTAAAGTTTTTCTTACCACAGCATGTTTTTGCTTGTTTATATTCCACTCTATTTGGTGGCAGATGTCTCTTTTCTACCTAAACTTAGAAAAATTCACTGGGTACATTTAGTTTCCCTCTAGGTTTCTCTAAAGTTCATGTAAGTCAACTTTCTCTCCATGTTTACTGTAATTAACCTTCTTCAAGGATTTCAATTGGAACATTATTATCACGGTCTCTCAGGTACAAAGAGCATCCTTTTGAGTTTCCTTGGGGTGTACACTTATCTACCATTTTATCCCAGGAAACTTTGCTGACACACAGCCTGCGCAAACACAAAATGTGGAGATTCAGATTCATCTAAAAGATAAGTCAAAATTGTTATTCTATACAAAAGTAAAAAGGATTTGCTATAGGATTTGTACTGACAAATCTGCTACATATCATCAAATACATTTTTATAAATAGTAAAAACTGTGTATCTCCCCCTGCAAGGTCCTAGAGAGACTGACTGACTGTTCCCAGAGATTTATAATCAGTATGGGATAGAGAATGTAACAACTAACTATAACTTCAAAACCTTAAATCAATTTAAGAGGGGGTGCAAGTAACTTATTGTAAACCTTGACAGAAGGGAATAATACATTCTGATTGCAATATTAGTGAGCATTCAGGAATTGTCATTTCAGTTGATTACTAATATAATCAAAGAAACATTTCATAAGTGGTACAACAGACTATTTTGGTGACCTGTTATGAACCTCTGCCATTCCTGTTGCTGGTTTGGTTGATGTGTCCAAACCTAGTAACTTCAGGGTGCTTCAGCTACCAGTTCTCCCAGTTATCCATGGTGATCTTGCCTTCACTTGCCTTACTGATGTGGTCAGTAATGGATTGGATGATGGTTCAAAAATCCACCTCCTTTGTCTCCAGGTGGGGCCATATCTGTGATGTAATCTGCATTCTCCACTGGATCATGTGCACTTTAGACTGTTCCAAACCCACATTCATTATATTGTAGGTTCTTATTTCTCTTCTTTCTGATGCCTCCCTCACTCAGATTTTTTAAAATTTTTTCACATTTTTATTGGCGCATTAAAGTTTTACATAACGATGGGGTTTGTTGTTACAGATCCATACATGCACACAATAGAACTATAAATTTAGCCAACATCCAACCCAAGCACTCCCCACCACCTCCTGTCCCCTGGTCCTTTCTTCTGCTGTTCTCCTTTTAAACTTTTTTTCCCCACTGTTCCCATTTTTATTGATTGTGTGTGAATTATTAGAGGTGCAAAATATACTTTTATCTTCCCCCTGCCCTTCCCCTCTCTTTCTTCCCTCCTGTTCTTCCCCTCCTCTCCCCTTCTCCTTACTCTACTAGACTTCCATTAGTTCATCTATTAATTTGTTTCTGAGTGGTTCTTTATGTAATCTTATCCTTTCCTTTATTTTACTCTAGCTTCTACAAATGACAGAGAACATTCCATCTTTGTGTTTCTGAGTTTGGCTAATTTCTCTCACCATGATATTCTCCATTCCTTTCTTTGCCAGCAAATGCCATATTTCATTCTTTCTAAAAGCTGAGTAGAACTCCATTTATATATATATATATATATATGTATATATATATATATATACACACACACCATAATTTCTTGATCCATTTATCTAATGATGGGCATTCTGGGTTGATTTCCACAATTTAGTCACTCAGGTTTTTCTCTGAGGTAGGTACAGGCCCCAGGTATACCAACTGGAACAAAGTACCTAGCTCTAGTACCCGGACATGGTGCTGCAGTGCTGGAATAGGGGATGGTGGGCAGAATATAGAGCTGGAAAAAGCAGTTTGTCAATACAAGACCACTCTACTGTGAGACAAAATCACATGCTGTGACAAGAACCCAATGCCTTACCTGTGACCCTCAAAGAAACATGGAAAAATGTTAGCTTGTGTTTTTAAAAAAAAAAGCATTATGAACTGTTCTGGCAGGGTGGAAAGAAATTCAAGGTTTAGCGATCACTGTTGCTGGGATGTATCTGCTTTGTAAATGCCCCAGACTCACAACTGACTGTGTTTATCAGAAGACCCAGATGACTCTCCTTTATAATAAGCACAGTTCCTGATGGGACAGAAGGAGAAAGCAGGTCTTGAAAACAGCAAGCCTTGCTTGGAAGGTGGATACGACTAAGGCACATTTTAAAGAGAGACATGGTGAGTATGGCCAGATGAATGGAGCCCAAAATACAGTGTGGATCAGATTTCACTAAAAATAAGAGTACATGAAGAATGAGCAGAAAAATTAGGAAACAATTTAAAACCTTCCAAGAAAATCACTGAAAGTGAAATAAAAATTCAGAGTTAATCATCAATGCCCTCTCCTCCACAGAGAAAGGCAGTAATAATGGATGTTGCTCCATTCCAGAGCTTTGTGTCAGCCTATGCCTGTATGACATCTCACAGTCCTATTCCCTGTTTAGCCCAGACATCCTGGAGTGAGACATTAGGGGCTTGGTGCATGAACAAGAGACTCCATCAAAACGGATCAAGGAACCAGGAATTAAACCAGCTACCATACAACTGCTAGAAGAAAGGTTAGGACCAGCACTCCAGCATTTGGGAGTAGGCAAAGACTTTCTCAACAAGACTCCTAAAGTGAAAGATTTAAACTCAAAAATCAATGAGGGGGTTGCCATTAAATTAAAAGGTTTCTGCTCAGACAAGAAATTGATCAAACTGTCAAGAGAGAACCTACAGAATATGGGAGATCATCATGGGCTATGATTTTTCCAACAGGGGACTAATATTCAAATTTTACAAAGAACTCTAAAAACTTAATACCAAAAAATAAATGATCCAATCAATAAAAATGGCCCAGAGAGCTAAACAAAAACTTCTCAACAGAGGAAATTGAGCGAGCCAATGAATACATGAGAAAGGGTTCTAAATCACTAGTAATCAGAGAAATGCAAATGAAAACTACATTAAGGTTTCACCTCGCTCCAGCCAGAGTGGCAAAGATGAAGAATATAAACCATAACAGATGCTAAAGGTGTTGTGGGGAGATAGAAACACTACCATACTGTTGGTTGAACTGTAGACTGGTACAGCACTCTGGAAAGAAGTATGGAGAGTCCTCAAAAAATTAGGGATGGATCTACCATGGGATCCAGCTATCCCTCTTCTGGGTATTTTTCCAGAGGAATTAGAATTAGCACATTACAGTGACATAGCAAAATCAATGTTCATAGAAGCTCAATTTACAATAGCTAAATTATGGAACTAACCCAGATGCTCCTCACTGGATGAATGGATCCAAATATATATATATATATATATATATATATATATATATATATATATATATACACACACACTTACATACACACACACACACACACACACACATAATGGAATTCTACTCAGCAATTAGAAACAACGATATTGCAGACTTTGAGGGTAAATTGATGGCTATGGAAGAAATCATGCTAAGTGAAGTTAGCTAAACCCAGAGAGTCAAGGGTTGAATGTTTTCACTCATTTGTGGAGGCTGGAGGTAAACCCAGATTGTGTGAAAAGTGAACAAACTCATGTATTAGAACCAGCAAACGCATAGCAGCACATAATCTACAGCAACCATAGATATATAGGTGGTAGGGAATAGGTGGGGGGAGGGGAGAGAGAGGGAGAATAGGGAGAGATCTAGGGAGACAATAAAAAATGTAGCATACTCTTTACCCCCCTGAAAATCCAAATAACACTTATGAAATCATTTAATTCTGGAAAATTCGCAATCTAAGCTTTTATATCACTTGTAGGGGCAAAATATTGAAGAGTCAAGAGACTGGTGTATGTGCAATGTGGGTATAATTCTGTTTTAAGAACAAATGCCTATCATATTGTTACTTTATATGCATTTATGATTGTACAGTACCTCAACCCCTTAATAAAAAATATTTGAAATAAATACAGCAAACTGATTTCAAAGATTTTAAAAATTACACAATTTAATTGTTTTAAGATTAATGAATTATGACATCACTTTCATGCATATATAAGAAGGAAATTTTAAGCAAAATAAAGTGGGTTAAGTATTCCGAGAGAGAGAGACTCTGGTAGCAGCACAAAGCGGAACCTCTACATGACCATGAAAAAGCTCTTACCCTCCAGGAAAACATTGTAGCTGGAACAGGGTATACCATAACAAGAGCAATTACAGCCAGAGCAACTGCAGCCTCAAGGATCAGTGCTTCTGTTATTCTGTCACCAAAGGAGAATTTGGAGTCATTGACACATGGTGTGTTGGGAAGGAACATAATGTTGGCCCCAGAGAAAGGTGCTCTGCAGCCATGAAAAATATCATCCTCCTCCTAGCAACATCTGTCACCTTTGCTTATGCCCAAAATGTAGTTACTGTTGCTTTTCTCGGAATATATTTTAGACTTTCATTTTCAGCAAGATATCACACACATGTCGCCCATCAACCCTCATAAAGCATTTGCTGAGACATATGGGAAGAGGAGTCAGGAGCAGAACAGCACTGGAAAAAGGGAAAAAGAGCAGAGCCAAGACCAGTTCTCATCAGTTAACCCAGAGCTTACCCAAGATGGAATCATAGGAGCAAGAATGTTTGCAAAATATACGAAATGTTAGTTGTTTCTTATAAAATGCTTGAAGTAGGCTCTGTCCAACTGTTGCCGTATCTGTGTTTTCAAATAATATAAATCAGCTCAGTATATACAAAATAAAGCTCTCATTATTTTGCACACACTAGCAGCTCCACTCCAAGCATTATGTATCATTTGTATGACTTCTTTATAAACATTTCATGTTAGCAATTTGTTTCAAATCCACTGGGTTTACTGCCTTTTAGATATTAAAGGGCACTGAAAACAAACTGGTTAGATTTGTCTTATTCCTAGATTTTCTTGTTAGAGTAAAGCAGCCACAAAATAGTACCACCCTCCTGACCACATGCTGGCCATCAGTCTTCCCTGAGATTTGCTGTCTTAAAGAATGATTTCCTTCCCCTCCTTAGCTGCCTTCTAATATGGCATTCTAATCTCACCTCACTCAGCAATATCAGTGCAACAATGATACAAATGGTAGGATAGGAACTACTGCAGATGCACTGCATCCCAGTGTTGGGAGTGATTATTCTTTTTAATTTTCCTCTAAAAAATTTCTGATTTTTTTAATAACTTAATTTGCATAACTATCCTCTTGGATAAAGTCCAAAGCTTTTGTCCTTGAATGTCCTTTGGCACAGCTTCTCAGCCAGATTCTCCAATAAAAGAGATGGCATTAGTGTCAATATATTTTCAAATATGTACTAGCATCTGTTGGAATATATTTCCTTCAATGGCTCCTTTTTGGAGCTAATGACAGAGTCCAAATTTGCTGAAAATTAAGACATTTACTTCTATTCCCTATGATAAGGAAGACTGGATATCCAAGAGGGAAAAAACAAAAAAAAGTTCTAGTTCTAATCAACTAAAAATGTAAAGAGAAAATAACAAATACTCTTTTAAAGCAAAACCTAGTCAATGAGAAAATAAAGAAAATGCAAAGGCCCTAAACCTGAACACGCATAAAACACAAATCTCCAAAGTGAAGCTTATGCTCAGGTTACCAATTTCCTTCAGGACTTGGGTTGGTCCTTCCCTGGAAGCCTTCAGTTAATGAAACTGTTTAACAAGCTCAGTAGACAAAAGCAGGACCTGTCATCATGTGGAAATTTGAATCAAAGACCTAAAATAAGTATATTGCTTCCACAGGTCAACACCTTCCGTGGATAAAGCTAAAAATCAGGCAACATAAGCACCAAAAGGAGAAGGTAAGAAAATCCATCTGTCTCAGTTCTAGAAAGTAATAGGGGTTGGGTGAGAATTGGCCCCTGAGAATTCATAACCTCAAGCTCCCAAGATGCATAGTCCTTGTGTGGACATGGTGATGGAATTAACATTTCCAGCGAGGTCCCAATATCCCAAGTTGAAAACTCAGTTTAAGGTTCCACAAGGCATGCAGCAGAGCAAAAGATAAATTCTCTGTGAATAGCAGCATTTTCACAATTGGCCAGGAAAGAGTAAACTTAATCACACGAGAGTTTACCAGGATCCCAGGGTTGGAGGTAGTAAATGTCACTCTGTGTGGGAGCCAAGGACTTGGGCCTTGGGTTTCTGCATAATGGGGAAGAAAGGGAAATAAACCCAAGACCCCCACAGAAGGATTGCAATTTCAGTGAAAGTATAGGCTGGAAGAAAATTCACCTATTTGAGACTGAACCCCAAAAAGAATATAAAATAAAATCTGAAAGGGAATGTAATAAAACCTCTCTGCATCTACTATGGTTCTGAACAGGGGGGCACAATACTTATAGTTATTTATTGGAATTTTTATCATAAGCAGCACTGCATTTGGGCCTGGAATTCAAAATGTAAGTTACTTGCAAGGTAATGAAAGACTCATGAAAAAAAAAAAAAAAAAGTAAACCCGATGAAAAAAAGCAAAGGAAGGAAAGATAACCCGACCAAATTTTAAAACTTGCTATAGTTTCTGAATGTAAAAGTGTGGTAGTAATACATAAATAGACTGACAATGAAGCAATTTGGAGTATCTGGATATAGATCAATAGAGATATGAAATCTTGTATATAAAAAGGCATAATCTAAATCATAGGAAGAATAACCTTTAATAAGTATAGGACAACTGAACAGTGAAATGGAAAAAGATAACATTGGATCCATTCTACACACTAGACCAAAATAAACTGCAAATGGATCAGATATCTAAATGTGAACAGCAATTTTAATGTGTGTGTACACTATATCTATATATTTCTATATTTCAGTGACAACTGTTTGGTAACTGGTGACAACTGTTTGGTAATTGGTCAAGTAAATGAATCGCAGCATTAAGATTTATCATCATTCAGCCACTCTGGAAAGCAGTATGGAGAATCCTCAAAAAATTAGGGCTGAAACCACCTTATGACCCAGATATCCCACTTCTGGGTATTTTCCCAAAAGAGTTAGAATCAGCATATTATAGAGATAC
>PVKS010026143.1:0-29017 GCA_004027875.1 Aplodontia rufa | reverse complement strand
GTCTAGTCCCCACCTCCACAGATGAGTGGAGACAATCGACCCTTAGATCTCTGGGTTAAGCTGATTTTACTCATCATGATCTCTTCCATAACCATCCATTTACCCTCGAAGGCTGCAATGTCATTGTTTCTAATTGCTGTGTAATATTCCATGGTATAAATGTACCACAGTTTTTGGATCCACTCTTGTTTTAAATGAAACAAAATGCTATTTTGTAAACCCGCTAGGTTTCTCCTTTAATTTTCATATTTGCACTTACATGGTGTGGCCACTAGAGGTCAGGCAAAGAATAGCTGTGTTTTCCTCTCCAGCTACTGAGGCTGCTTTATCAGCCAAGGCAAATTAATCCATTGCCAGTTATACTAGCTAATCCAAAGCTCCATGCAAGGAAAGAATATTAAAAGGCAGTAGTACTGTGTAGGAGAATATTATGGTTTAGATATGAGGTATCCCCAAAAGTTCATGCCAGAAAGTGCATTGATGAAATGCTTGGGTTATCACAGCCTAGACTTAATAATCAGTGTGTTAATCCGCTTGAATGAATTAACAGGATGGTAACTACAGGCGGGTGGGGTGTCTCTAGAGGAAGTAGGTCACTGGGGACATGTTGTTGGGCATATATTTTGTCCTTGGTGAGCAGAGTTCTCTCTCTCTCTGCTTCCTGGTTGTTATGTCCTGAGTGAAACTAAGGTTGGGTGTATTCTAAAGGGCAAATAGACAAGTCTCACATTCCTGGGAACCCCTAAGAGCAATGAGCCCTGATGGGGGTTAATTTCAGGTGCAAAGAGTTTCTCTACGTATAAAATATATCTCTCCATTTCCATAAAAAGAATTTAAAAAAAAAACAGAAGGACAGTGAAAAAGAGAGAGACAGAGAGAATCAATTTTTACTGAGTTTTTCACATGGACTTCATTGCTCTGACACTTAGTTGTGTACATAGGTGCTGGGGTTTGAACCCATGTACTTGCTTATGCTGGGCAAGCGCTGTAACCACTGAGCCACCGCTCCAGCCCCCCATAAAAAGAATTTATAGACTAAATAGAAAAGTGAATGCACATACACATATTTGTGTTAGGGCTGGAACCTAAGGACGTTTAACTACTGAGTTACATTTCTGGTTCTTTTTGCATTTTGTTTTGTGACAGGTTCTTGCTAAATTGCCCAGGCTGGCTTTGAACTTGTGATCCTCCTGCCTCAGCCTCCTGAATCCCTGGAATTATAGTCGCGAGCCCCTGCATCCAGCTTTAAATGTCTGTGTTTCCCTTTAAACAGTACACACAGTTTTATTCAATTTAGTTTACAAACTTCTAGAGAGAAGTAACTCAATCATTTTATATTTTGCTTAATATAATCATGTACACGTGGTTGCTTATGAAATCTAATCCCCACAAAGATGGGGATAATGGAGAAAATATTCTTGATTTTCCATTTATCTCAATTGACGATATAATCTGCTTTCTCCAAATGAGAGAGTCCTCATTTGAGGAATCATGGATAAAGAAGTATGAAGTCATGTTGCAGAGAAAGTGTTTTCCAGTGAGCTCTTGGCATTGAGAGAGTCTGAGCCCAGAAAACTCTTGACCATCATCAGTCAGTCCTCAGTCATTTTGACTTTGTCCTGAGCCTGTGCTTTGTAAATGCGGTTCAGCCCTTCTGCTGTTAAGGACTGCAGGATCCAGCTGCCAGGCACTTACAACCAATCCATTTATGGTTTTTATTGTTTGCACTGTTCTTTAGATTATCTGCCATCTTTCAACCTTATTTCATTTTTAAACTCTAATTTAGGGATCTTCCCTGTCCTATACGGTAAGATGCTTCTTCATTTAACGAAAATGATGCTCTTCTCAGAGTTCTGAAGTGGGGATGAAAAAAAATCCTGGGGTGGGATCTCAGAATAGGGCTGAAATTTCTGAAATTTCCTCCTTCTTTCTGATACTTAGAGGGAAAAACAAATCATTCCTTTTTTGCTTCTGGGCTGAACTCTGACTTTCTTATCACAACGTCAAGGTCATAATTATGAACTGAAAAACTGAAATACACAACATTTGTCACTCCCACCCCCTAATTATAACAAGAAAAGGTACACTTTTCTTTACTTCACCTTCCACCCTGATCTCTGAGGGTTTCTTTTTTTTTTTGGCAGAGGTTGGGGGTGCTGGGGAGGTTATCTTGCTTTTGCTGTGTTCTCTAAATCTGTGAGGCTTGTAGCTACTGTGTTGCCACAAAGAAGAGTTCTAGCTCACGGGAGGCAGGAGTCAGAGCAAAGTGCTATTCATAATTTTTCTTCATCCCATGTTGCATAGTAAATATTTAGTAACACTGAAAAATATGGAATTAGAATGAAGAGTTCAATTCTGTTTTTAATATAAGCAAATAGATGGCATGGGGTACAGCAGGTGTCCTGAGTCCTGGTCTCATTCCTCATCCTAAACTCCAGCTTTTCTCATAAAAAGGATGAGTCTTGCTGAGACAGAACCTTTATCCCTTCCTTCACTTTTCCCTCCCTCCTTCCTTCTTGATATCTCTGCAAAGTCAACCAAATAGCATTCAGTGCACCAGTCTTACTCTTGAGTTTGTGAACACCTAACACATACCTCCGGAAAAATATCTTCCCATCCACCAGTTCTTTCAAATTCTGCTTTTCACTAACTGAGCAAATTTTCTCTTCCGCTGTCCAGTTGAATCCTTCCTTCTCCATTTTCTCCTTTTCTAACTTTTGAGAGACCCTTAAATTAACTTCAATGGTTTTCTTACTATCCTTCCAATGTGTGCGTTGCATGAAACACATAAAGCTCAGGTTGGCATCTCCAAATAAAATCTAGTCTAGAAAGCACATGATTCTTGTACCCCAGCCAGTCCCACGACGATAGCATCTCTTAAAACACAATCACATATCACAGCTTTCGAAGGCAAGAGACAGATGTTCGTAAGATCTGGCAGTTTCCAAGAGTGTAGATTTCAGGACCCAAATTTTTACTTGCAAAGATCTGAAATTTTTGGGTCCAACAATTTTGTCTTCCCAGATGCCTAGATTCTAGCAAACAAATTCCATTTGTTCTAAAATTTTAGGTTTCTTTCCTTTCTCCTGCAAGTAGAAATATGCTAGAGATAAAGGGACTAAGAAATTATAGTGAGTTGAGAAGTGATCCCCGAAAGTACATGCCTCAGCCTTAATGTGCGGTATCTAGGATTGTGGCTTTAGTTGGAAATAGAGTGTTTGCAGACCCAAAAAAGAATCTCAAGATGAGATTATCTTGGATTTAGGGTGGACTTAACTCCAAGAACAAGTATCATTTTAACAGAAGGGGTAAGAAGGAAAGAGAAGGCTAGGTAAAGATAAGGGCAGAGACTGGAGAGATGAGCCCATAAGAGTGCTATCCTAGGCATTTCCAGCACCGCCATAAACAGGAGAGAGGCATGGGAAAGATGCAACCTCAGGGCCTCCAGAATGAACCAGCTCTGCTGACATGGGATCCTGGGCTTCTGGCCTCCACACCTACCGGAGAATACAATTCTATTGTTTTAAGCCACCCAGTTTGTAATGATTTGTGTCTGCCCTAGGAAATTAATGTTGCTATCTTAATATCGGTTAATGGCAATATCTGTATTGTACCATATGTGTCCCTGACGGTGGTTCTAATAGCTTCTGGAGACCAGAGTCCCAATATTATAATGCAATCACCAATGCCTTACGGACACGTAGTCTGAACAGGATGGATTTTGTTTTCCATGAGACATTTCTTGGGATAGGGATATGACTCTTAGTGATCAAATTTACAAGTTAAGCCTTTTTTTTTTTTTGAGAGAGAGAGAGGGACAGTGAGAGAGAGAAAGAGAATCAATTTTATGTAATTTCTCATGTGACTTCTGCTCCAACACTTCATTGTGTACGTGGTGGTTGGGTTTGAACCTGCATATTCATGCATGCCAGGCAAGCACCATAAGTAATGAGCCACTGCTTCAGCCCCCCAAGTTAAGTTTTGACATGAAAGTTTTTACAGACAGATCTGTACTGTACAGTGAGGCCATCCATAACCACCAATTCAACCAACTATGCATTGAAAATAATTTTTAAAAATGCACCTTATTGGACATGTGCAGACTTGGCTTTCTTGTCATTATTCTCTAAACAATGCAATGTAACAGCTATGTGTATGATATTTATATTGCATGGGGTATTAAAATAATCTAGAGATGATTTAAAGTATATGTGAGCTCTCATTTGTGGAAGCTAGATTACAACCAGAAACAGTATGATTGATGGCTAAGCTAATGATAACCAGAACATGTATGAATTTTTACATGAATGGGGAAACCTTGCCTAGGATGCTGGGAGATGGAGGGAGGTTGGCAGGGTGGGGGGAGGGAATAGGACAGTTATCAAGGAGACTGGAGGCAGGTATGGGGGAATCAACTCAGAGGAAAACCTCTGACTTCCACAAGAAGTCCATTTAACACAGGGGTTAATTGGGGGAAACATGGAACCATCGGGAAACCAAAGGGGGAAACCATGGAATGGCATCAGCCTTGGCTTGCGATGTGAATATATATTTGTTCTTGATTATTTGATAATGATACCCCCTTAATTGTTAGTCCATATTCAACTAAAAAAAAGAAAAAATAAAAGTCACTACAGATAATAAAAAATGTAAAGTATATATGGGACTATGCACATAGCATTGTATGCAAATACTATATCATTTTTATATAAGTGATTGTGCACTCGTGGATTTTGGTATCTGTTGGGGTCCAGGAACCAATCCCCTCTGGATACCGAGGGGTGACTATTGTTATAGTTTCCATGTGAGGTGTCCCCCAAGAGCTCACATGTGACAATTTAGGAAGGCTAAGGTGAAATGGGGTTATAACCCCGTGTGTTAATCTCCTTACATGTAAAGCTGTAGACTGGTAGGGTGAGGCTGGAGGAGGTGGGTCACGGGGGACATGCCTTCAGGATATCTATTCTGTACCTGGTGTAGAGTCCCTCCACTCTGCACTGCTTCCTGATGTGAAGCCTTTAGCTCTCTGGAGCCATGCCTGCCATCTTGACTAGTCCTGAAGAATGGAGCCAGCTTGCCATGGACTGAGACCTCAGAAACCATGAGCCTCCAAACAAATTTCCTTCCCAAATTTGTTCTTGTCAGGTCCATTTGTGACAGACACAAAAATCTGACTAAAACAGCTGTAGGATTATTTTTGCCCATATTTCATCAGAATGAACAGATTTTAGCTCTTCCAGCATTGGTGTTATGCAGTTCATGTATAGCACCTGACAGTGCATTTTGGGAGAAGATGCTTAGTGGCTGTGAGATGTCACATGACCAGCCTCTCCATGATTCAGCAATAGCACTGCTGGGAGGAGCAAGGAGGCCATGTGAGCATTAGGGTCTCCTTGTGACCCTTGAGGAAATAAGAATGGAAGACAAAAGCAAAATCCAAAGGTGAACCTTTTCAGCACCTGCTTTGCTTCCCAGCCCTGCCTTCCCAGTTCTTCAGACCTGTGTTCAAACCTGGCTGCTCTTCTCAGCCTCCATGAACCTATGCTGAGACCCATGCCTTTTATCTCTCTTTGCTTGTCCTGGTACCACTGTCCTTCCTCCTTCGATTTTATCACTTCTAGGACTTAGACCTGAATGGAAAAGTCTTCCCCAGAGTGCGGGCTTGCTCTCTTCACAAGTCCCATGAGGAGGAGCACCAGCAGTGTTCACTCACATAGGCCTAGTCTCAGCAGCCCTGTCCTCCCTACGCTTGCATTGAGAGAACAGAGGAACCTCCTCACCTGCAGAGGCTATGTCCCAAGCTTCCCAGGTGATACCTAAAACTCTAGGAATACCAACCCTATATGGACTGTTTTCTCCTATACAAACCTACGATAAAGTTTAATTTATAAATTACTCACAGTAAGAGATCAATAATGATAGCTAATAAGAAAGTAGAACAATTGTGAATCACTGTAACAAAAGTTATGGGACTATGTGCTTTCTCTCTTTCTCAAAACACTTTATTATGCTAAATTTACCCTTCCTCTTCTTGTAGTGATGTAACCTAGAGTTGGAACTGTGGTGGACTATGGGTAACTGAATCCTCAGGAAGTTTGAGTGCAGATAGGATATCAGGGGAACAACTGTAGCATCATCTGCCCGGGCTCTGGGTCTGGCTCTGGTTTACAGGCCCATCTTGAGTTCCCACACACTCACCTACCATGATTGTTGCATCTTGTCCCTACTCTCCAATGAATCTTGCATAGCTGGAATCCTGGAGCCACAACCTCTGTTCACTTGGGCACTGGTCCACTGATGGCTAACAGATTCCAGAATGGAGCTCAGCATCTTGGGGCCCTGGACAGTTGAGACTTGATCTTGTCTGCTCCAGGATAGGAATGTAGGGCCAAGTTGCTCTCCTCAGTCTATTCCCAACCCTAGGAAAAGGATCTCTATGGATATCTGAGTTCTACCTCTGCAGACTCTGTATTTTGTCACCAAATCACATTCCCTAGTTAGGACAAGTACTTAAATATTAAAAAGGGCTCAACAGACTGAGGAGGCAAAGAAAAACTGGTACTGAATTTTTAGTGGTATGGTACTTAGTGGTTGGTGCTTAAGTAGCATAATGTGAACATTTGAATATTCAATAGGGAAAGTTAATCATTAGTTAATAACCCACTGGAAATAAGAAGAGGTAAGGCTTAATATCTGTGGTCAAATACCACTATGCAGTAAGAAATATTAAAGATGATATGAATAATGTGCTTTTTTCCTTGGCTAACTCATCTTCTGTGAGTGATGCTAAATGAAAGTAAAGCCAAATGAAATATAAGGGAAACTGGGTACCAAACATCACAGGCACACTCCATCCTCACAGAAACTCTGAACGACAGGTGCATCAGAAAGGCATATTCTCAACAGCCTTGTAAAACAAGAAGTCAATGCTAGAGAAGATGTGGAATTGGTAACAAATCAATAAAGAAGGATGCCAGGAATAGTTTTATGTTAATGAATCAGAGAAGACCAGTAGAAGAATGCAGAGAAGGGGTAGCTTTCTTCAGTTTACCATTCTAAGTTTAGGAATGAAATACAGTTGATAAAGAAGGTGGATGATGTTTGGGCTAAGGGAGGAATTTTAATGGAAAGCGAACAGCCTTTCAGTGGAGATGTCTTAAGAATGCTCATCTACTTAGGAACTCACTTACACATCTACAAGTTTTCTAGTTTGCCATAACCAACACCATCTTCAGATATTAACTAACCTGTTGCCTGTATTTATGGTCCAATAATGGAAATCTGTTTGAGGGATTAAAACCAATGGAAGGCTGTATCATGTGAGATGGAAAAATAACAAGGAAAGTACAGAGTTTGCTATGGTTTGAATGTGACTTGTCCCTACGAAAAGTCATGCTGAGGCTTGGTCCCCACCCTAAGAATGTTGGAAGCTGTTGGTTGTTTAAGAGGATTTCATGCTTTCTTATGGCAGAGAGTTTTCATTCTCATGAGATTGGGCTCTATTGCTAGAAAAGATTGTCACAGCGTTTGTTTCACTTTCTGGACTCAGTCACTTCCTCCTCTCTGGCCATGTGAACTCTCTCCATCGTATTCCCATCATATGATTCCATTTTCCATCTTACAACACAGCATAAGGCCCTCACCAGATGTAGCTGCTCAACCTCAGGCAGAACTGGGTCAGAATAAACTTTTTCTATAAGACACCCAGTCTTAGGTAGTTTGTTATAGCAATAGAAAATGGATTCAGACAGGGTTGGAGAGCAAGAATTATGAGAAAATAGTCTGATGAAAATCAGTTGAAAATAGAGTGAAGAAGACCTTAACAAAATGCTAGTGAAAAAGGAAGTTGGTAATGCTAAGTTACTTTTCAAAATATTTTTGAAAAAAAAAAATCTTTCCAATTAACCTACGAATTCTATTTTTTCCAGGATCTGTCCAAATAATAGGGATACATTTTATGCCAAACATGTTTATCAAAGTACTGTATTAATAAAAGTCATCAACAATCAGAGGTATTAGAAAGCATAATGTTTTCACAAATAAACATGCATGGTATTAAAACAATTATTTAGAGAACAACTCTTTGAAAATGTTTAGATATTGGTTAAAGGTTTTCAGGGTCGAGTCCCTACGTGTGGAAATGAAGAGACTACCTAAGACTGAGTAGTTTAGATTTGGCTCGTCATTTTAATATAGATCAAAATTAAATCAACCTGCTGATAAAGTATGGCAAGAGCTTCTATGTTGCCCAATTCCAAATATTTCTACTCACAGTGTTAAAGATGTTTTTATTAATTAGAGAAAAACAACCAGTAAGTAGTATGGTTTGGATGTTAGGTGTCTCCCAAAAGCTCATGTGTGAGACAATGCAAGAAGTCTTAGAGGTGAAATGTTTGGGTTATGAGATTCTTAACCCAATCAGTGAATTAATCCTCTGATAAGGATTAACTGACAGGCAGCTGTAGGCAGTTAGGGTGTGGCTGGAGGAGGTGCGTCATTGGGGGCGTGGCTTTGGGTATGTGTTTTGTATCTGGCCAGAGGAGTTTCTCTCTCTGCTTCCTGATTGCAATGTTCTGAGCCTCTTTCCTCCACTTCTCTTCCGCTATGATGTTCTGCCTCAGTTGAGCCCCAAGGAATGGAGCCTGCCATCTATGGACTGAGACCTCTGAAACCGTGAGCCCTCAAATAAAGTTTTCTTCCTCTAAAATTGTTATTGTCCAGTCTTTTAGTCACATCAGTGAAAAAACTGACCAAAAGAGCAGGCAGCATATATTAACAAATTTCTGGCAAAGAATTGGTTTGCACAATTAGGAGGCTGGTTAGGTAATTTTGAAATTTGAAGGCCAGGCCTTCTAGAAGGGAAGTCTAGAAATCTTGGCATAAATGGAACCTACTGTGCTCAGGCAGAATTTCTTTCTGAAGCTTTGCTCTTAAGGCCTTTTTAACCTATATTGTACAGAGGCATCTTCAAATCAACACAAATTTTGTCTTTCTCAGTCTACTGTTTATAGAGCTGTCCCCATGAGGCCATTGGGGAAGTCTGGGAAAGAGAAGGCAGAGGGGCATAGTTGAGACCATCAACATTTGGGCCAGTTTCTCATGAAACTTGCCTCAGGGCCTGCTTGAGTTATGTACCATAGATATAGCTTCCATCTGCACACCACCGCAGATCTCAATTTTATAATTTGTGGGACAGACAGCATCCAGTGAATGATAGGAGACTCTGTTTACATGGTAATAGAGTTGTCCACAGTACGTGTCCAGTTTTTCTAAGGCCAAGCAACTGGCCAAAAGTTGTCTCCTCAAAAGGAGACATCAGCAATCCACAGAGGATTTCAGGGCTTTGCTCCTGAAACTCAAAAGATCCATGCGATTCCCTCAAAAGGGACCACAGAATCCTCCAAACAGCATCTGTATCTGCCACTGACATGTTGAGCACCATTGAATCTACTAGTTCCTCTGACCTGCATGGCGGCATGGCTTGCACAGCAGCCTGGATTTAATGCAAAGCTTTCTAGACCTGAGTCAAAACTCAGAGCTTTCCAGGTCCCTTCAGTAAGTGAACTACAGTGTCGTATCCAAATAAGAAACATGTGCTACAAAATCCAGAGGCACACTAAGCATTGTGCTGATCATTCTTGTTTGTGTGTTTATTTGTTTTTTGGTTGTAGGAGGACCCATAAGCAATGATTTACTCTTTAGCTTATAATGGTATCTTTACAGGCCCCACACTACTGGATCCCTAGAAATGTCACAGAGGTGGAAGGTGTTGGTATTTCTGTGGATTTACTTTCACCCTGTGATAAACTGCTCATACATATATCCAGAGTAGTAGCTACTTGGTCCTCAATGAGTCTAGTCACTATAATGCCATCTGTGTAGTTGACCAGAGTGATGTCTTATGATAAGGAAAGGTAATCAAAGTGGATTAAATTATAACTGGAATACTTTATGTGGATTCAATATAAGGCTGGGAGAATGATATACACTGAAGATAGGATAGCAAATATATGTTGCTGGTCTTGCCAGCTAAAACCAAACTGCTTTTGCTAGTCTGGATTATCCAGCACCAAGAAAAACACATTTGTCAGATCAGTAGCTGCACACCAGGTATCAAATGAAGTGTTAATTTCCTCAGGTAGTAAAACCACATCCGAAATAAGATATGCAGATAGAGTCAAAGCCTGACTCTGTTCCTGATAATCTCCTGTCATTTTCCAAGATACATCTGTTTTCTGCAAAGGTCAAATTGGCAACTTGAGTGAGGAGATGGGAATTATTAACCTTGCATCTTTCAAGTCCTTGATGACAGCAATAATCTCTGTAATCCTTCCAGGAATATAACATTGGTGTCGGTTCACAGTTGTTCCTCTGGTCCTTTTCAGCAAACAGCTCTCATTTCAGTTTAGGGCACCAATGTAAAAATGTTTCCAGTTGCTGAGTATGCTTATTCTAATTCATTCTGCAACTAGAGAAATAACCACCTGATTTCAGATCAACATAGGCTCTTACGCTGAATGATAAACAAAGTATGATGTTTTAGGTCTTCAGAAATTAATGCCAATTCAGCACTAGTGTCAAATAACATCCCACACGTCCCAACTGGGCCGCCCCAAATTTCATCATTTCCCAGGTCAAAGGCCATAGGTTCCTCTGGAGAATGGTGAGAAAAAGATCGACAACATAAAATTTCAACTTTGCTTTTTCCTCAAACAGACTCAGTTATTCCTTCATTCAAGGAATTCTGGGCCTGTAAACTGGTACCAGCTAGGAAATTGACTGCGGGTGTTTGGTGATTCATGTTAAACTTCGGTTCACTAGAACCGAAGCTTTCCCCTTACATAGATATAGGAATAATTTAGTAGACTGCCCAGCCTTTCATTTTCTTGGCACACCAGAATCAACAAGAGAATCCCATAGGTCTCTGTGAATCAAGCTATTTTTACTTCCTCTTTGGTTCTGCTGCCCATTGCAGTGACTGTGCCCACTTGGTGTTAGGGGATTAAGTGCCACCACTTGGCTCCTGCTACTCTACAGTCCCATTGGCCTCATTACACTTAAGGGATCCCATTTTTAATGTATTATTTACTGCTGTACTTTCGGATCTACTAGAAGTTGCACCATGGAGTTTTTCAAGGACGCTGGGAAATCTTTCACAAATTTATTTTTCAAAGTTGTAGTAGAAAATATGTCTTATGGATCCTGTCAGGGTAGTTAAGCAGATTTTAACTGATAAATCTAAAAATTTCTGTAAACTTTTTTATACTTTATTATGCAGTACACCAAAGCAGTTCTAGCATTTCGTTGTCATTTAGTATAGGCCACCTTTGGGTTTGTGGTTCATTAACCAAGCAAGCAAACCAAGCCTTTGAGCTAAAATATTGAATCTGGAATCTCTGCTTAGTGAAATTCAGCCTGATTCCAACCTATATTTGTTCTACTAGGATCCTACACTCTTGCAATGCATTCCCACACACATTCCCCTGTTTTCCACCTATATAAATTGGAAAAAATCATATAGTCCTTTTGTTATATGGAACATCTCCTCCTAGGTCCCTCATTGTACCTCATTTTGGGGGCCTTGTTGTGTCCTGGGTCTGGTGTAGGTCTGGAAGCAAAGAGGAGTATTGATGGTGGGTTAGGAACATCAGTGTTTTTGTTTAAGACAATTGCCTTGGGGGAGGCCATTGTTTCTTTAGACTGTTCTCCCTGAGTAGGTGCTTCTACTGGCAAAGACAGAAGTGGCAAACAGTGAGGGTCAATTCAGGGGTGAAATTTCCCCCACTTCATTAGAATCTGTCCTTCTGCCCCCTTTAAATCTTTTGGGCTCCATTCCTTCCCAATGTTCTCCATTTTTTTAAAAAGATACCACATAATATTGAGAATGCAACTTGTATTGTAATTTAGCAAGTCGCAGAGTTAGGCTCTGGGTTTGACTTTCAGAAATCTTGGCTCTATGGCTATTGATGATAAGGAATTAATTCAGGGCAGACAGAGAAGATTGAAGTTCTTCATGTTGAAGTTGAACTGAAAATTTGGCTCTCTTACTAATTCCTCACTTTCACTAGCATAGTTAGAAGCAACAGCCAATCTTACACTCCTTAACTTTACTAACATGTTCTACATTATAAAATACATGGTAACCCAAACTTTACCTTCTGTTTGACTAAGGATATCCAATGTCTGTGGTTTGTGTATTGCTATTGTCACATTTTTGCCATGGACTAGCAATGACCTTTTAATCTCTGTTTATAGAGACATAAGTACCTTCAAACCAATCATATCAGAGAATCAATTCCAGAAATCCCATAACCAATGCAGAAAATGCATCTACAAGGCTCTGTTCTTCTAGAAACTTGTTCAGAGTGGAGATCTGTGTCAGATGGGTTTCTCTAGAGAAGCAGATGCACTTGTAAATTTATATAAACAGATTTGTTGAAACTTTAATTCACATGTTTGTAGCAGCTGGCTAGACACTTTTAAAATCTGTAGGACAAACCGTCAAGAAGGGCAGCCTGGAGCTCCTGGCCATGGGTTGAAGTTGCTATCCACTAGCAGATTTCTTTTCTTCGTTGAGAAACTTCAGCTCTGTTCTTAAAGCTTTCTGACATATTGAATCAGGCCTTCTTAGGTTTCTAAGAGAAGCTGACTTACTTAAAGCCAGCTTATTATGGATTTTCATCACAACTGAAAACATAAATATATCAAAGAGCATCCAGTCATCAAGTGTTTGGTTGGAAAACTAGTCTTAGCCTCACTGAGTTGACAAGTGAAACTGACCATCGCAGTGCCCTTTTGAAATGGCACTTCCTGAATGTATGGAAGGTATCTGCCCACACCTCTGCTGTATTCTGGGAACAATGATGTGAAAATGAGGACTCAGAGAGCTTGTAAAGTCAGTGATTACGGCATGTCAATCTTATGATGACCCTAAACGATCCCTTTCTCTGGTCTTCAGACTCTTTTATATTGTTTTCCTCTTTGCTATGAATAGGATCAGTGAATTGCATTTAACTTATAGAACATGACAAACATAATGAGTTGTCATTCCTGTAATTATAATGTTATGTTATACTCCATTTTGTTAGCCAACTTGCTTTAGGATCTTGCTTTCCTTACTGGATCTGAAGAATAAGCAACCACAAATCCTACAGATACAAGGAAGTGAACTCTGCTCACATCTTGAGTGAATTTGGAACTAGACCCTCCAGATGAGACTCTACCTCTGGTGGACACCTGATTTGCAGTTTGCAGAGGACTCAGCTAAAGTCAGGTTTGGTGTTCCAATCCACAGGAGTTGTGAGATATCAAACATGTATTGTTTTAAGCCACTAAATTGTGATAATTTTCACAAAGCCATAGAAAATGAATGTAGAGGTATTTTGATCTGTCCTGTCCAGCCTCATGCCTTGGTCTTTCTCTACAAAGTTATCATGCATCAAATGGAGTCCAGCTATACTGACAGCTTTAGATGATGTTCTCAGGGACATGTACAGGAGGTTAAGGACACTGAGCTTGTTATCAGTGGAGTGCTGAACTGGAATTATTACTAAATTTAAAATCTGAGCAAACTAACGGAAAGGTTTGTAAAAGACCTGAAAGCAGGAGTTAAAGTGAGTCTCAGAAGGAGTTGCTATTAATGAAGATAAAGACAACTGGAAGGGAGAGTGAGAGATGAAGATAAATGATCTTTCACAGGACTGTTGGAAAACCAGAAAAGGAAAGTTTCTACAAACTAGAGCAACTTGTTAGATTAAATCAGGAAGCAAATGATGAGGTTTCCAGTTTAATATTCTAAAAAAGCACATATCTGAAGTTTCAGGGAATTGACATTGGAGACTTAATACACCTTTTCTTCATATGTCACACCTTTTTATGAGAAAACATATTAGAAATTACAGTGGAAATTGTGATTACATGAATTCTTTCATATAATATAAGTTGATGGAATATCAACAGTTTTGAAAAGAAACTTATCTGTTCCTTGTAACACTGTACCAGAGCAAAAGTTTTCTTGTACATGTGTAAATTAATAGGATTAGATGAAAAATATAACAGCAGAATGATTGGGTGAGGGACCTGGGAATACCTGATGCATGGGCACGAGGTCCTACATGGGTTGTTTTTTTTTTTTTTTTTTTGCCGTTTAGGACAGATAAAATTATCATTGCTTTGAAGTGTGGGAAGAAGAGTTCTAACATGCAGCATTTGGGAGCAGAGCATGGGAACCAGCATTCTCAAACCCAGGAAACTCAGGTGAGGCTCCAAGTGAACCATTATCAGGAAGTGAGTGACTGTTTTTATAAGAATTAGAAAGTATCATCATTATTAACATTAATAGCCCAGGAGTGAGTATAGTTACCTTTTAGATCCTCTTCTAATAAGTAAACTATCTTCTTGTCAAGATGAGATAAAACTGACCCAATAGGCATTTTATTAAAATCAAGAGGGTGCCTCACCCTAATGTTCCAGACACCTCCTGATGCTCACCCATGTTTCTATCCATTTTGCAATCATGTTGACAGTTTTACCCAAAGGACTTAAAAATCCCAGTGGGCAGGTGATAGATGTATGGTTAAGAATATAGAAGCCGAGGCTTGAATATGGTTTTACATAGTTTATCTGTTTGACCTTAGCAAAGTTGCTAAGCTTTGTGGAGTGTTAGTTTTCTTATCTATAAAATAGTAACATAAATATTAGGATTCATCCTTGGATGAAATCATATGACACATACAGATTGTTTTTTAGAGTGCCGGGTAGGTGACATATTCCGTTAGTTCTAAGGGCACATCTTTTTGCATTTAACATCTCTGAAATGAAATCTTAAAATCACTGTTGGTGGCAGCTGCACAGAGTTCTCATTAGTGGCACACGTCTTAAGAATTATGTTGAAGCTTGTTGAGTGGATAAGAGTATCTTGGAAGAGAAACTTAGTAGCAATATTGAAGTATTCTTTAGCCTGAGGTAACCTGTGTCTATGAGTTTATTTTTATTAACTGTTTCAAGTATTATATCAAAGATACTATTGATGGCACAGAAAATGGGAAACATGAATATTGATTATTCTGTGTCAAAACATAATTAAGAATAGTTGGATTGGGAATGTAATGGAATCTTAAAAATACTTTAACCAACTTGTTTCACTTATGTTTTTCTTTTAATATATGCACAGAAGTGCTATACAAAAAGATTCATGTCTAATGAAACTTAAGAGATGTTTTAATAAATAGGATTAAAATTTTGAAATGATAAGGAAATGTGTTATAATTTTTTCCTTTGTAGTGATATATAAATTAATGTTACATCTTTGAATTAATCGTACCTTAGATTTGATGAAACAGATAATAACTCTAAGATTAGTCACTGCACCAAGTAACAGAAAATGTGTGCAATGGTGGCTTAACTAGTAATTATATTTACTATCTTTTCAATAGCTAAAAGGGTCTCCCAGCCAACTGGGAAGCTGAAGGGTGCCATCAGTGACTCACATCTTCCTTCCTTTTCTGTCAGCCCTGATGCTACCTTTCCATTTATATGCTTGCAAAGTGGTTGTCCCAGCTCCAGGCATCATATTTACATTAAAGGAAGAAAGCAGAGACAAACACAAGCTTAGGAAATCTCTTGCAGGAGCAAACTATGTAACCTTCCTAACTAGGGTCCGGGAGATTTACCTATTCCTGTCTTATGATTTGGATATGAGTTGTCCACCAAAATCCCTGTGTTAATGCAGAAGGTAAAATGATTAGATTATAAGAGCTGAGACCTAATGGGTCCATTCAGGTTTGAATGCACTGGGTTATGACTGTAGGCAGGTGGGGCATGGCAGGAGAAGAGGGGTCACCCTAGAGGGGTTCGTCTTCCCGGTGGCTTCTTTCCCTCTCGGTGCTTCCTGGCTGCTGTGAACAGAGCAGTGTTCTCCATCACACTCTTCCTCCATGTTGTTCTGCCTCACCTGGACCTAGAGCACTAGAGCTGCAACCATGGACTGAACCTCCAAAACTGAGCCAAGGTAGACTCTTCCTGCTTGAAGTTGTTCATGTCAGATAGTTTGTACACAGAAACAAAAAAACAACTAACAGTCTCCTTGCAGAGACCTGTTCACTACGGGCAACCACAGTTGTAAGAAAGGTTAGGAATTCCTCTAGCAGAACTTTTTATTTTAAAGCTTATATATGATTGCACAACTTGAACAATCACACATGGCTGAGCCTGGAGAAGGTAGGGATACAGTTCTCTGGTTGAACTGAGTGATATTGTAGGAAGGGTGTTCGATGAAAATAAGATGGTGGAAGTGAAGCAGGTGGAGCTATGTGGTTTAATCAGCAGTATCCATCTTAAGGTTATAAACATACTACACAGCTCTCAGGTCAATATTCTACTATTCCAACAGGCATTTTAATGAAACATTGAATGGGGCATCTTTGTGAGATTTCTGATGTCTCACATGACACTAATGGTTCTGTTAGGTAGTCTCAACTACGTCATTTGGCACTTATAATTTCTTCTAAATGCAGACTCTAATACCTACCAAGTTCAAAATTCTTAATATAATATCTATGGCTCAGATACAATGTCTTGCTGCCAATCTCACATAGACCATAGTACGTTTTTGTTTTTGTTTTTTTGTAATACATTTTTTTTTTGTTTCCTAATCTCTGGGATACACCTTAAATAGATTCCTAACACCAGAGGGCAACACTTTTCAACTACTATGTACCTGTTGTAAATATTTTCTCCAAGTATGCTACAATCATTATATGTTTGAAATATAATTACCTTCAATTATTTATTTGATTTTAACATGATTTTACATAATATATAATACATATAAAATACATTTGTTACGTAGTTAAGTGTATTGATATTTTCTTTTATTGTCTCTAGATTTAATTTATGAATAGAGCCCCCTCTCAGCCTTGGATTATGGAAGAATTCATCAGTGTGGGTTTTTTATTGCTTGTATAGTTTGATTTTTAACTAGGCTGGGTGGGATATAGTATTGTGTATGGCATGACTTAGGGATCCAATTTTATCTTTTTTCAAGTGACTGCTTACTATCTTTGCTCTAATTTGAGGCATTTTTGTCATAGATAATTTTCATTTTTTTTTCCTTAGGTTAGTTTTTGGATGCCCTAGTCCATTCCGCTGGTCTGTCTATTCAGGTGCCAGTACTGCATTCTTTTCATTATAAAAGCTTTGAGGATCACCCTGAAGGTTTAAATCAACTGAGGGAGAACTGACTTCATACAGATGTGTTACATTATCCTATCTTAAAGAACACCTTTCTGTTTTCTGTCTCAAAGGATGTCTTTCTATTTGATCAAGTCTTCTTTCATCTCCTTCAGGAGTATTATAAAGTTTCCCTATAAAGATTTTGCTTAGTTTTTGCTAAGTTTGATTCTAACATTTTTTTGTACATTGTTACTATTGGAAATGTGACTTTCTTCAACAATGTATCTTCTAGCTGGTTACATTTTTATGTATCAAAGACTATAGATTCCTGCATACTCCTTTAATAATCTGTTTGGGATGGTCAATCTGGATCATCAGCTTGATTAGATTAAGAGATACCAAAGATTAGGACACTTATGATGTGTCAAAGAGTGTGCTTTCAGAAATTATTGGCATGTGAAATAGCAAACTGATGGGAGAAACCTGCCCTGAACATGGATGACACAGACCAACAGGCTGGGGGCCTGGATGGAACAAAAGGAGGAGGAAGGTAGAAGATGATGCTGATGCATGCTTGATTCTTTTTGAGCAGGTGCTTCAATCGCTTTAGTGATTGCCTGAAAACATCGCACTCCAGCTCCTTCACTCTTTTTTTTTTTTTAAGAGAGAAGGACAGTGAGGGAAAGAGATATATATATATAGAGAGAGAATCAATTTTTATTGAGCTTTTCACATGGCTTTTGTTGCTCTGACACTTAGTTGTGTATGTGGGTGCTGGGGTTTGTAAACTGTGTACTCGCGCATGCCCGGCAAGCGCTGTAACCACCAAGCCACCGCTCCAGCCCCTTGCTCCTTCACTCTTGCAAAGAAGACTCTGATCATATATTCTCCAGGGAGCTCTCAGGACTTTAGATTCAGACTAGGGTTATATGATTGTTCTTTCTTCTTCTAAGGATCCAGCTTCTTTGACTGAATAGCTACTGATTCCTCTGGCTCTCCAGCCTGTAGATGGCCACCTTGGGACTATCAAAAAAATCCCCATTTTTATATACACACACAAATCTTGTTGGTTTTGCTCCTCTAGAGAACGCAGACTAATACTACTCTGTTATTACATTCTTCTATTAGGTGTAATTTAAGTTTGCATTAAAATAAGGTCAAAGATCTTTTTCCACTGTGAATACAGTATCATTTTATAATATTTTGAACTAAGTAAACTTTTAGATGGTGATATGATCACAACAATAGCACTGGTCTTCAGGGAAAATGAATATTGACTTTCTAACTGCCACGGTACAAAGGAATTTATAAGATACAACCTACATGTAAATTATAATTGCTTGAAAATTTTAACTATGAATATAAAGAAATTTTAAAAATGGCACATATAATTTAAAAACAGTAATGCATCATATTTGCTGCTCTCTCTCTCTCTCTCTCTCTATATATATATATATATATATATGTATATATGCTTTTATAGAAAGAATTTAGCACTATCTAAATGGTTTTTAAACTACATTTTGTTGTGAAGCCAGGACATAATTAGAGTTACACTTGGAATTTGATATACTTTCCTTCATGGAAAAACTTTCTCCATCTTTGTAACATTTAATGCTATATTAAGTGCTATGCATGTTTAAATTTTCTTCCAAGTTCATTGCACTTTTGCCATCTTTGGTATCAATGGAATTGAGTAAATCTCTGTGCTAAGGCAACATTACTTGTTTAGTGCATAATAAATGCTTATCGAGAATGCTTTCAGTTTGTTGTGCTCACAGATTGCTGAGATGCAATCTTTCTAAATTCAGCATATTGATTTTATGGCCCTTATCACAGAATCTCGTACCTGGGAAG
This sequence comes from Aplodontia rufa, assembly GCA_004027875.1. Lineage (NCBI taxonomy): Eukaryota > Metazoa > Chordata > Mammalia > Rodentia > Aplodontiidae > Aplodontia > Aplodontia rufa. Next base: position 9,988 of record PVKS010026143.1, on the reverse strand, counting down.
CACTGCAAGAAGCAACCATTTAGTATCCATGGCTCCATAGGCACAGCCGAATCTTGGCACAAAAATATCCTGGCAATTTTCTTTAGCACATCTTAGTGTTTAATAATCCATAAGGTTCTCAGAAAAAAATTTCTTAGATCCATATTAAATTACCAATGGTGGATAGATTTTGAGTTTCAATTTTGAATGACTGGATAAATTACCATTTGCAAAGAAACAGACATCCACATAGGATCTGAAGAAGTGCTGAAGTGTAGAATACTGAAAATATGACCTCCCTGGGATGGAGTAAGAGATTTTCAATCAAGTGCCCATCCCTGCAAAGTGTTTGTGCTGCGGGGAGATGGGCAATTGCCTCTGATGATCTTGAATGCAACCCTCTTGCAGTCTCATGAGTAATATTAGCACTGGGACTGAAACTGACAGTGCAAGATGAACTATGATATAGAGTCAGACAAATTAAAGTTATGCTATCAAGGTAATGGGTTACGCACAGAAGCAGGCATTCCAAACAGATACCAGGAAGCGCACTTTGAGCAGACAAGGACAAGCTGACCTAAGATTCTTTCTGGCACTAGTTTGTCTGATGTTTGCTGTTGACGTGTCTGGTGATTTCTGATGGTAAAAAGTTATGTGTTTACAGAAACTGGTAGAAACTGTAATGATTGTACAGCACAGTAGTCAAGAAAGGGATGCCATTGATCCCCAGACTCCAACAAAGCAGAAAGAATGAGGGACAATGCTTGGGAACAGTGACAGAACCTCCCAAACATGCAGACAACTTGCAGATGACTTTTTATAGCAGGAAACAAGTGTTTTTTTTTTTTTAGAAGGACAGTGATAGAATCAATTTTTATTGAGTTTTTCACATGGCTTTCGTTGCTCTGACAGTTGTGTATGTGGTGCTGGGGTTTGAACCCGTGTACTTGTGCATGCTGGGCAAGCTCTCCGCGGAGTCACCACTCCAACCCCAAACAGAGGTTTTTTGTCTTTAGCTACTTATGACACTTTTCAGGTTATTTCTTAGTGTGTATGACCTAGCCTCTCTTGACTATTCCAATCGTATATCACAATTTTAAACTGTTGCCTTCTGTCTTTGTAATTTAACATTATAAATATTTTGCAATATTTATCAAATAGTTAAGATGAACTAAGAATTATCAATTTGATGTATGATTGTTTACTAATTTCTTATAGTCCTTTATTTGAGCTCATTACCCTGCTCCCAGTCTGCATACCCTAATTCATAGAACCTCAGATTAGTTTGAAAGAGTTGCTTATTTATTTAATTACAAATTAATGTATTTCTTCTTAGACTCAAATGTGTAAAGATTTGAACTTTCCTAATGGATCATGCCCAGTGAGTCCAATACACTGCTTAATAAACCTGGTAATGCTTTAGAAGTGCCATTGAATAAAGGATAGATGATAATCCTGCGCAAAGCACTTGGTCCCTGTGTTCACTACCCTGGACTGTGGTACCAGCCTTGCTCTCTGTCTGGAATGCCCTGGCAGTAATGGATATGGCTTTGACTTTGCTGCAGCAGCCATTAATTACCGTAGAGACTGAAGTAAGTGGCTGGCAGCTGCTCTAATCTCATGAGCACACTGCAGGGACCAGCCTGTGGCTACCACAGGTCTCCTGTGTGCTGAGGAAGCTTCCACAGCTCTACCCAGGCTTGCACTCTGAAGGATCTGATTGGACAGGCTATACAGAGCGATTACCACCCCCAAGAAGAGCTCCACCAATCGAATCTAGAATCCATGGATGAGTTCTTTCTCTACTTTGCCTCCAATATTTTGAAGGTAACCAATTTGGCACGAGGGTGTGCCCTTCAGTTGTGCACTTTGTGTGTGGGGTTCGCTCTTGTTCCTGCTTGGTCTTACTGCATTTTCCAGTCACTGTTCTTTCTCTAAGATTGAACTTATTTAAAACATCTTGGCATAGGAAATTTTGCTCAGGCTTTGTTTTCTAGGAAACCAAGATTGTGAAGATTACTATTACTTGAACAGATAAGGGGGAGGGGGGGAGTTAAATTCTTTTTAATTAGATACTTTTGTCATTACTTTAACATGTTTAAACATATTGCAAAGGAGGGCAAAGTTCCTAATTCAAACTTATGATAATTTTATCACTTAACAGTTTTGGAGCTTGTGTAGCTAGGCTAACAGAGGATTCTTAAATTTCTATAAGCACTAGTGATATATTTAATGAATATGTTTAAGTGCTAAACCTTACATCTATATTTTTTTGTCTTTTGACTCCTAATCAACAAGATATAGAAGTAGAAAGTTGAAGAAGCACAGTTCATGTTAAAACTAATAAAAGTGTTAGATATAAAAAAGTGTTATGCAGTTTTCATTGTTAAAATATTAGTAGTACAAATTAATGGGTTTTGCTGGAACACATTTATACATGCATAAACCATGCAGTGATGAAGTTCTGTGTCCCTTCTACCCCTCTCCCTTCTTCTGTCTCCAGGTCACCTTCCCATTCACTAGTAGTCCTTCTTCTACTTTGAAGTCATCTTTTTAACAGTTTACAAATTAATTATAGTTTCCATATATGAGAGAAGATCTGTGAAACGTGTCTTTCTGTGGCTGGTTTACTTCTCTTAACATGTTGTTGTTTAGTTCTACTCATTTTCCTGCAATTGACATGATTTAATTTTTTATTGCTGAATAATTCTCCACTGTATATACATACACCATTCTCTTCTTCCATTCATCTGTTGGTGAGCCCTCGACTGATTCCAATTCTGGGTTGTTGTGAATAGTGCTGCAGTGAATACTCATGTGCAGGTATCTTTTTTGAATGGTGATTTCACTTCTTTCAGCTTTGTACCCAGGAGTAAAACTGAATGTTATGGTAGTTCTTTTCACAGTTGTCTGAGGAACCTAAATGCTCTTTTCCATATTGTATGAATTTACATTCCTTCCACCAGTGTGTAAAGGTGACCTTTCCTCTACATCCTTGTCCACACAATGTTTTTGTTTGGAAAGTAGCCATTCTTCATGGGGTAAGATCACATCTCAATGTAGTTTCAATTTGCATTTCCCTGATGGCTAAAGATATTAAACATTTTTTTCATAGATTCATTAACCATTTCAATTTCTTCTTTTCAGAAGTGTCTGTCCAGGTCACTGAGCCATTTTTGATTGGATTACTAATTTGTTATTATTTTTGGTGAGTTCTTTATGTACTCTGGATAGTAATTCTAAGTCAGATGAATATCCATAGAAGATTTTCTCCCATTATGTAGACTGTTCATTTTGTTAATTGTTTGCTGTGCAAAAGCTTTTCAATATGATGCAATCCCATTTGCTCTTCTTGATTTTGTTTTCTGTGACTAGAGTCCTATTCATGAAATCATTGCCTCTTCTAGTATCTGGAAATATTTCTCTTACATTGTCTTCTAGAAGTTTTAAAATCTTAAGTCTTATATTAAAGTCTTTGATGCATTTTGAATTGATTCTTGTCTGGGGCATGAGATAGGGGTCTAGCTTTAATTTTCTACATGTGAATATACAGTTTTGGCTACTTTTTCTACACTTTATATTTTTGGCACCTTTCTTAAGAATCAATTGGACATTGTTATGGTTTGAATGTGAAGGATCCCCCAAAAGCTCATGTGAGACATTCCAGGAAGGCAGATGTGAAATTAATGGATTATGAGAACCTTAACTCAATCAGTGAGTTCATCCCATGTTAGGGATTAATTGGCAACTGTAGGCGGGTAGGGTGTGGCTGGAGGAGGTAGGTCATTGGGGGCATGCCTTTGGGGTATATATTTTGTATTTGGTGTGGTGTTTCTCTTTCTGCTTCCTGGCAATGCATCTACCAGCTTCCTTCCATCACACTCTTCCACCATGATGCTTAGCTTCATCTTGAGTCCCAAGGAATGGAGCTGGCCTTCCATGGATTAAGGCCTCTGAAACTGTGAGTCCACAGATAAACTTTTCCTCCTAAAAATGATCTTGTCAGGTCCTTGGATCACAGCAATGAAAAAGGTGATTAAAACAGCCATAGACAACATGGATTTATTTCTGAGTGCTCTATTCTGTTCCATTGTTGAACATGCTTGTTTTAATGCTGATATCATGCTGTTTTTGTTACTAAGGCTATGTGGTATGTTTTGATATCAGTTGCTGTGATGCTTCCAGCATAGCTCTCTGCTCAGGGTTGCTTTCATTATTCAAGGTCTTTTGTATTCATATTGTTCTTTTTTTCTAGGTCTGTAAAGAATGCCATTGATACTGCTGATCTTTGGACTAATGTCTTCAGTCTTTCCCTCTCAATATAATGTTGTCATGACCGTATCACATATAGCCCTTATTATGCTGGGGTATGATCCTTCTATATCTAATTTATCCAGGGAATTTATCATAAAAGATGTTGAATTTTATCAAAGGCTTCTGTTTTTGCATATATTGAGCTGCTCATGCGACTTTTATGTTTGATTCTATTTATGTGCTGGATTACATTTATTGATTTGCACAAATTGAACCATTCTTCATCACTGGCATAAAACAAACTTGACCATGCTGTATCATCTTTTAGTGTGCCTTTAAATTTGATTTGGAAATATATTGTTGAAGATTTTTGCATTGATGCTCATAAAAGATATTGGTCCATAGTTTTTGTTGTGTTCTTATGAGGTTTTGGTAAGCGGATAACATTGGCTACAGAGAATAAGTTTTGGAAGGTTCCTTTCTGTTATGGTTTGGATGTGAGGTATTCCCAAAAGCTCACATGTGAGACAATAAGAAGGCTTAGGGGTGAAATGATTGGGTTATGAAACCCTTAACCCAATCAGTGAATTAATCCCTTGATAGGGATTAATTGAAGGCAGGTGGAGTGTGGCAGGAGGAAGTAGGTCAACGGGATGTGTCTTTGGAGATGTGTCTTTTGTCATGGCTAGTGAAGTCTCTCTCTCTCTCTCTCTCTCTCTCTCTCTCTTTCTCTCTCTCTCTGCTTCCTGACCATGTCCTGAGCCACTTTCCTCCACCACACTCTTCCACCATGATGTTCTGCATCACCTGGAGTCCCAAGGAGCAGAGCCAGTCTTCCATGAACTGAGGCCTCTGAAACTGGGAGTCCCAAAATAAACTTTTCTTCCTCTAAATTATTCTTGCCAGGACTTTATGACACAGCAGGGATGAAGCTGACTAAAACATGTCCATTTTGTGAAATGGTTTGGAGTATTGCTGATAACTTCACTCATCTGTGGAGGCTGGGGCTAGACCTTGGCCTTTGAAAGCGGAGGTCTATTATCATGTCTTAAAACCAGATGAGGTGTAATGTCATACAACCTAAGGCATTTGCAGACAAGTACAGGGAAGGAGGCACGGAGGGATTAGGGTGGATAATTGGGGAGGCTCTTGAGGGTAAATCTAATTTTCAGAATTTATATATATATTATTTTATTAGAAGCTTGTTTGATTGTTCAACAAAGAAATTTCTGAATAAAAAAATAAAGGTCTGATAAAATTCACCAGTCCTGGGCTGCTCTTTACTGGAGTGCTTTTAATTCAATTTCATCACCTGTTATTGATCCCCTTAGGTTATTTTTAAAATACATATCTTCTTGGCTCAACTTTAGTAAATTATACGTGTCAAGAAATTCGTCCACCTCTTCTAGATTTTCCTATATTTTGGCATACTATTTTTCAAATGTTCCCTAATGATCTTTTGAATTCCAGGGAAATCTGTTATAATGTCTCCTTTTTCACCTTTAGTTTTATTTATTTTGGTCTTCCATCTCTTTCTTTTGGTTGCTTCAGCTAAAAGTTTATCAATTTTGTTTTCATCTATCTTTTCTAAAAACCAACCCTTTGTTTCATTGATCCTTTGTATTGTTCTTTCAGTCTCTATTTCATTTATTTCTATTGTGATTTTCATTGTTTATTTTCTTCTATTGCTTTGGATTTGGCTGATTCTCATTTTTCTAAGATTTTGAGGTGTTTCATTATGTTGTTTTAGATCTCTCTTTTTGTTGTTTTTGATGTAGGCACTCGTTGTTATAAACCTTCTTCATAGTACTTCTTTCATTGTATCTCACAGATTCTAGTATGTTGTGTTTCCATTTTCATTTGGTTCTAGAATTTTTAAAAAATTTCTCCTCTTGGGGCTGGAGTGGTGACTCAGTGGTTTTTGGCGCTTGCCTGGCAAGCACGAGGACCTGGGTTCAAACCCCAGCACCATGTAGACAACTAAGTGTTGGAGCAACGAAGGCCATGTGAAATACTAAATAAAGTTGTTTCTCTCTTTCTCTGTCTCTCTCACTGTCCCTTGCTCTTTAAAAAAGATAATTTCTCCAGTGACCCACTGTTCATTCAAAAGTATATTGCTCAATACTTCTTGTACAAAAGTGTTTGTACAATTTCTGTGTTTCTCATACTGGTGAATTCTAGTTTCATTGCTTTGTGATTCTATAACATGCAAGAAATTCAATTTTTAAAACTTTGTTAACACTTGCTTTAAGGCCTAATATTTGGTCTATTTTGGAAATTTTTCCATTTGCTGGTGAAAAGAATGTGTATTCTATAGTTGTTGCATATAGTAGATATCTGTTAAGTTCATTTACTTTATAGAGTAACCTTATTCTTTTGAGTTTTTTCCTAGATGATCTATTTGTGAGAGTGAGCTATTGAAGTCAGACTCTGTTAATTTGTTGGAGCATATTTCTTGCTTTATGTCTAGTAGTATTTTATTTTTAAAAAATTGGGTGTTCTGAAGATCAGTGAGTACATATTTATTATTATTCTGTCTTCTTAACTGATTTTGTCTTACAGTCTATTTTGTCAACTGTAGGTACAGTTACACCTGTTTACTTTTGGATTCCATTTGCTTGGGTTAGAATTTCATTCTCTCACTCTTAGTATGCATATGTCTTTGCCTGTGTATTCTTTGTTCTTTCTACTTATTTTTTTTTGTTGTTGTTGATTGTTGTCTGAATGCGTTATTTTGGTGGAGTTCATCAAACTCTGATATTCTACTTTCTGTTTGATCTAGTCTGTTCTTAAGGCCTTTGACTGTGGGGTTCTTTTTAACTTCTGATTTATTAGATTTGTATTTATTATTATTAGATTTTTATTTATTAGATTCATATTTGTTTCTTTTTAAAAATTCTGTTGATTTATTGCAATATTAATTTGTATTCTGCATTGCCTTCCTTAATTCATGCAACAATTTATTTGTATTTTGTTTTTTTTAACCATTCTCTTAAATTCTTTATCCAGCATTTCTTTCACTTTGATAACTTTGGAATCTGTTACTATGAAGTTATAAACTTTACAATGTGTTAGATAGCCTTGTGTTTTTTTATGTCTTATTTTTCCATGTCAATATTTGTACATCTTTTGAGATGGGTGACTCTAAAACTTTTATGTGAGAGCCATGATAGTATCCAGCCTTGTCCTGGTGATGTGTCTTGGGGTATTGGTTTGTCATGTAGTGTTGAGTTTGATTCCAATTGGACCTCATAGCATAGTGTCCCTGTGGCTCCTTTGCTATTACACAACACACCTAATGTTGGAACCTGAAGGACCCACTTTCTCTATAAGTCTCACATGACTGGAGTCTTTCTGATAGTTAAGGCAGGTATGATATAGACAAGAGTGAGTGGGATGCCCCCTCTCTTGTTCTTAAGATGAAAGTAGCAGCTCCTATCAGGTGTTAGAGGGTTCCTCATTTACTACTGATATTGGCTCCGTTGCTTTTACACAGTTCTGGTATTGCCTGTTCCAAGTGTGAAGGGCCAGCAGCTTTCATGTTCTATTTTGAGACTGATTCAGATTGTGGTGTCCCACAGGGAAATGCAGGGACCAGGGTCACAGCTCTTCTCTGTCACCCACCTGTAGTCTTGTCATCAATGTGTGATCTGGTAGGCTGTGGGAGTGACTGCTGCTGAGGGTCTTTTTGAGTTTGGTGCCCACAAGAGTTGTGTTATTTCTTTCTTCTGTTGCTATGGGGGAGTGTTAAGGAGTAGACTGTCAGAGCCCCTTAGCTGTGCCTGCCTGATGGAGGATCTTCAGGTGTGGATTCTGTCCTCCTTTTCATTGCATCAGCAAATCCGTCAAGATTTGAGCAGGACTAGGTCAGGACTGGAGCAAGGTGCAGTCTTCCAAGCCTGGCTGGAAGTGTAGCTCAGGGGCAGAACACCTGCCAGCATGTGTGTAGTCCCAGGCATGATCCTTAGCACTGTGAAGAAAATGAAAAGAGAAAAACGTGAGAAATGAAAACCAAATAAAAACAACAGCAACAACTACAGAAAAGATAGGGGGCTGTGCATGGTAGTGCACTCCTATAATCCCAGTGGCTCAGGAGGCTGATTCAGGAGGACTGCAAGTTCAATGCCAGTCTCAGCAACTTCATGACACTCTAACCAACTTAATGAGACCCTATTTCAAAGTAAAAAGTGGAAAGGGTTGAGGATGTGGCTTAAGGGTTGAGCACCTCTGGGTTCAGTCCCTGATACAGAAAGAGAAAAAGAAAAAGAAAAGATGGGGGAAAATACAATTAAATTCTTTAAAATTTTAACAAAATTAAAGAGCTAAAATAAATGGAGTACATTTTTAAAATATAGAAAAGAAAGAATAACATTTATAAATTTAAAAGTGGAAAAAAGAAAGAAATGGAAAACAGGTGGAAATTTAAAAGTGCAAGAAAAAAACCTATCAACAAAAAATGTACAATAGAAAATAAATATTTCCTCTCAGTCAAGGTACTCGTATGAAGGAACGAGAGTGGATATTGCATCCTGTTCTGATCAGAGCTTTTCTCCAAGTCTTTGTAAGTCACGTGCCCTGTGGACAGAGCAAAGGCTGGATGTGATTCCCTTTCTGCTTTTTGGGAGATGTGGAATGTCCTCCAAATTTTTTTTTCTCTTGAACGAAGCAGTGTCCAGAGGTTGGGATTTTGGGAAGCAACTGGCTCATGGGGGTGCTAAACTCATCAGTTGGTTAATCCATTGGTCAGTTAATAACTAAATAGACCAGTGGAAAATGGTGGAAACTTTAGTAGTCAGAGCCTAGCTGGAGGAAGTAGGTCACTGGGGATGTGTCCTGGAAGGCCCCTCCTCCTCCTTCTCCCCCAACCCCTGCACTCCTTCCTCCTTCACTGCTGTCATGTGCTGAGTAACTTTCTTCTACCATGCCGCATAACGTTCTGCCTCATCTCTGGCCTTAAAGCAATGGAACCAGCAGATCTGTAGACGGAAATCTCTGAAACTATGAGCCCAAATAAATGTTTCCTCCCATAAAAAAATGCCTATTTATGTCAGGTATTTTGGGTTACACTATTGAAAATCTGACTAATGAACCTCCCCTTTGTTTCCTCCTTTGTGGTGCTTGTCTGGTGACTAGCAAGAGGGATTTGTAGCTAAAGCCAGTTGGAATTTCTCTCAGCCTCTTTGCTCACCAGAATGACCTGGTGTGGAAATCAGAGTTCCCCAGGTAATGATTCTTCCCAGAGGTTTTTGGGTTGTTCATTCTGAGACTGGGAACAATGTCACCACTGAGTGTCAACGATGTAGTGCATAAGACAGAACTTGCCTGGCAAAGATTCTCATGGGAGATTTTACTTTTGTGAACTTCAAGGACAGGGCTGTTTCTGGGGCTTCTCCATGAGCTACAGAATGTGGAACTTCCTGGTGATTCTGGAGCTTTTGGGGCTGTGCACTGTGAGGGCAAGGCTAAAGCTGGCTATTATGATTTGGATATAAGGTGTCCCTTAAAAGCTTATGTGTGTCACCTTACACCAGTCAGAATGGCAAAGATGAAGAAAACAAACAACAATAGATGCTGGAGGGGCTGTGGAGAAATAGGCACACTAACACACTGTTGGTGGAGCTGCAGACTGGTACAGCCCCTCTGGAAAGCAGTATGGAGAATCCTTAAAAAACTAGGGATGACTCCACCATACGACCCTGCTATTCCACTCCTGGGTATCTTTCCAGGGGACTTAGAATCAGCACATTACAGTGAC
>PVKS010026142.1:0-29008 GCA_004027875.1 Aplodontia rufa | reverse complement strand
GGTGCTGGGATTTGAACCTGCGTCCTCGCGCATGCCAGGCAAGCACTCTTTTTTTTTTTAATTTTATGTAGAAATTTATTTGTTGAACAATCAAACAAGCTTCTAATGAAATAATATAATATATATAAATTCTGAAAATTAGATTTACCCCCAAGAGCCCTCCCAGTTACCCACCCTTATCCCTCCCCCCCTTCCCAATACACCTCTACAAATGCCTTAGGTTGTATGACATTACACCTTGTCCGGATTTAAAACATGATAATAGACCTCCTTTCTCAATGGCCAGGGTCTAGCTCCAGCCTCCAGAGATGAGTGAAGACATTCGACCCTCAGGCAAGCACTCTTTTTTTTTTTTTTTTTTTTTTTTACTTTTTTTTTTTTTAGAAGTATATAGAGGTACAGTTGAGGGGCAAGCATTGTTAAACCAACAGTAATCAATGTATATATACTTTGTTATCCAGGGGTAATGCCAAAACATGGATGTCCACCTTGGATTTCACCTGTTGCAGTTTCCCCCAGAAGAACTCATGCGTTAAATGGGTATCTTGTGGAGGAATGACATCGGCTTCTGGGATGGTTCCCCCATATTCCCACTCTTAACTGCTAAGCCATCACTTTAGCCCTTCTGTGTGTTTTTTCCTCCCATAGGAAGACACTGGGGCTTAATGTAGTTAAAAAAGAAATTTCTTTTCTAAGGTTTTCTTTTTTGTGCATGTGCTGGTATTCAGACCTAGGGTCTTCTGTACGCTACACAAGCACTTTCTTTTTTATCTTGAGACAGGGTCTCATTAAATTGCCCAAGCTGGTTTTGAACTTAATCTTCCTGCCTTAGCTTCCTGAGTAGCTGAGATTACAGGTTTATACCCCTTGCCCAGCTTATTTTCTTAGCTTCTAAATAGCACAACCAGGATGAGAACACACTAGGCTAGGCTGTTGCTGATCTTCTGGTGCCAGTGCCCGAGGGTCCCTCTCAATCTGACCAAATCGGAGCCTTCTTGAAACAGCACTTGTGCCCATTGCACCACAAGTGGACTCAGAACTTTCTGGACTGGGGGACCTGTCCATGCCAGGCAGAGGCCCTACAGAAGCTGGGTGGATTGGCCAAGAGTGTGTTGATGCAATTGTGGCAGAAGGGGAACTATGACCCTGATCTCATGACTGACTCGTGGAAAAGCGTGAGAGGGGATTTTAGGAGGAGTGTGTGTTTCAGCAGTTCACAGTTGTGTGCAGTGTGACGCTTTTAGTGGGGTGCAGTTCAGCGCTGAGGTTAAGGTCTCTGGTTAAGATCTGCCTCCTCTCACAGCACTAGAGTCCGCTTGAAGCAGGTCAGCACCGTAACGCGCCTGGGTCAGAAAGTACAGACCCCAGCAGGGCCAAGCGCTCTGGTCAGTTCCTCTGTGCAGTGCTAAATTTGGAGAGGCGTAGTATGCTGGAGTCTTGCCATAACACAACCAGAGTCATGAGCCACGAGGCGTTGGCTGTGGACAGAACGGCTTCCTGACCATCACCCACCAGAGAGTGCTTCTGTGTACCCTGAGATACACAGGGGCAGGACAGCATGAAGCCCTCTGAATTCCAGAAAAGATGTGGATGTGAACGTTCTTTTCTCCCTTGGCTGTTTTTTTCACACATGATCTGTGTTAAAGCTGAAGCAACTCTCACTTCTAGGGTCTTGCCCACCTTCCAATCCAGGAGCTTAACAGTTATTGGTGTTACCTCTGGTGTTTGTGGTTAGCCCCAGAACATCCACTGGGCCTGGGCTCAGATGAGCAAGTACTGTCCGTGCTTTGAGGGGTGTAACCAGTCTGTTTCCAGGATGGTGTAGACTCGGCGTAAAGCTTCCCATGGCACCAGCCTGCTGCCTCAGGGTTCTCATCTGGAGGCCCTCCCAGTGCACCGAGAAACATCACCAAGGGAGGGGTCCTGCCCTTCACTCCTGTCCCTGAAGAAGTGCCATGGCAGGCTGCATCTTGCTGTGGAGACCTCCTGTGGGTGGTTGATTCCATGTGCCCATTCTGTAAACGAAGGCCTGGGATAGGTAGCTTCACAGGTTCCTTCAGTGTTTTGTTCTTTTTAAAAGGAGGAAAAATTTATATGTTGCTCACGATTTCAGAGAGCCCAGTCCGTGGCCTGCCAACTCTGTGCCTGAGGTGAAGCGGAGCATCATGGCAACGGAAAGCTGCTCAGGACATGGCAAACAGGAAGCAGAGCGAGTGCCACTCACCGGGGGAAATATAAACCCCAAAGGCACACCCCTAGTGACCCACCTGCTCCGTCCACTCCCAGGAATCCGAGTCAGTAGATCAAAGCACAATTAGGTCATTGCTCATAACCTGATATTTCCATCTCTAAACCTATATTATCTTACACGTGAGCAGTGGGGACACTCGTATCTAAACCATAGCATTCTGCCCTGGCCCCCAAAAGCTCATGTCCATCTCACAATGTAAGTACATTTAGTCCGTTTTCAAAATCCCCCATAGTTTCAACAGTTCCAGGATTGCCCAAAAGTCCAAGTCCAAACTCCTGAGACTCCAAGGCAAACTTTCAGTGTGAGTCCTTATAAAAATCAAAAGCAAGTTCCATGCATCCCGTATATAATGGTACAGAGTAAACACTTCCATTCCAAAAGGGAGAAATAGAATAGAAGAAATGGGACCAAAGCAAAGCTGAAGCCCAACTGGACAAACAAGGCCTGTGGTCCCATGTCCAGCATCTGGGGAACATGGCATCATGACATTCTCTCCAAAGGGCCTGTGACCTTGCTGGTTGCAGCCCATGAGGCTGCTCTCTTGACTTCTTTCTGTCCAATTCCTGCAGCTCTCCTTGGCTTGTGGCCCACATACTGGCCTCTCTTAGTTGGGGGTTCTCCATTGCAGCTGCGGTTTCCATATCTCCTCACCTTGCCCTCTCAGGAGCAGCCCACAGGGACTCTCGCTGCTCCATTGCAGTTGTGGTTTCCACATCTCACCTTGCCCTCTCAGGAGCAGCTGGTGGGGACTCTGACTGCTGCGCTTTGCTGGCCTCTCCAGCCTTCCTGTGAAATCTCAGTGGAAGCCTCCATGGCCTCTAACTGGAGCATCCTGCATTCCTGTAGAACCAGCACTCTGGTTTGTGCCAGGGTCTGCCACCATCTCCAGCAGTAGCCAAGCCTTTTGAGACCACAGCTGCAGCAGTCTCTGAATGGCTGGACGGCTGCACTTGGTGAGACAACTTGTTAGGTCCCTTGTGCGGCAGAGTGCCCCATAGTCTCTTCTCAAAGTTATCCTGCTTTTACATGCTTGAGCCTGAGATTGGTGTGGTCTTTCCAGTTTCTGTCAAGACATCCTTTCCCCCCACATTTTTATTGCTACATTATAGTTGCACATGTTGAAGGGATCTGCTGTTACATGTTCACATGCACACAAAGAACAATGTAATTTGGCCAATCTCTCTCCCCAGCATTTCCCCTCTTCCTCCCTGCCTCTCTTCTGAGTTTGACTTATTCCACTTAACATGATGGTCTCCAGTTCCTTCCATTTTCCTGCCAATGCTATAATTTCATTTTTCTTCATGGCTGAATGAATCTCCATTGTGTATGTATACCATATTTTCTTTATCACTCATCCACTGATGGACTTTTGCTGGTGCCATAGTTGGGCTATTGTGAACTGTGCTGCTGTAAACACGGGTATGCATACATCACTGTAGTAAGATGCCTTTAATTATTCAGAGTAAATACCAAGAAGTTGGTATTTTTGAGGAGCCTCCTTCTATAGCAGTTGTACTAATTGGCAATCCCACCAATGGTGTAAAAGTGTTCTTTTTTTCTCCACGCCCTCTTCAGCATATATTATTATTTGTATTTTTTCATATTTTTTTCTTTGGTTTAGGTACCGGGATTGAACCCAGGGATACTGAGCCATTTCTCCAGCCCTTTATGGTTTTTGTTTAGAGAGAGTCTCACTAAGTTGCTTAGGCCTTTGCTGAGCTGCTGAAGCCTACCTGAACCCTAACCCTCCTGAGCCGCTGGATTATAGGTGTGTGCCTGGCTATTGTTTTCTTTTTGTTGTTGTTGTCAAAGAAAGCGGGACAGTGAATGAGAGAGAGAAAGTCAGCTTTATTAGTTTTTCACTTGTTCTTCGCTGCTCTGAACTTTGTTGTGTGCGTGGTGCTGGGGTTCGAACCTGCATACCCGTGCATGCCAGGCAAGCGCCGTAACCGCTGAGCCAGCGCTCCAGCCCCTGGCTATTGTTTTCTTGATGACTGCCAATCATTCTGACTGCTGTGAGATGAAATGTTAGTGTAGTTTTGATTTTCATTTCCCTAATTGCTAATAATGTTGAACATTTTCCCGTGTATTTTTAGGCCATTTGTATTTCTTCTGTCCTCAAGCCATCTCTCCTATGGTTCTGAGTAAAGTACTTAGCAATTTCTTTTTTTCAACGAGAGAGAGGGACAGTGAGAGAAAGGATCAGTTTTATTTAGTTTTTCATGTGGCTTTCATTGCTGTTACGCTTCATTGTGTACGTGGTGCTGGGGTTCAAAGCTGTGTCCTTGCACATGCCAGGCTAGCGCCATAACTGCTGAGCCACCGCCCCAGCCTTAGCATTTCTTAGTGACTGTAATCTCTTAGCCCCAGTTTTGCTTGCATTTTTCTGGCCAGACTTTTCAAATCTTTGTTCTGCTCCTGATTTTCACCGTAAATGAGTAGAAGCCACTAACAATACTCATGCTACTGCCTGAATGCTGTGCTGCCTCACAATTTTCTGTCAGATTCGTTAGTCCATCACCTGTAAGTCCAGCCTCAAGGAAAGTCTCAGGACATGGGCAAAGGGCAGATGACGACATAGCAGAGCGCAGCATCAATGGGCTAGTCTAGTCCTGTTTGCAGTGGAGTCCTCTTCCTCTGAAAGCTCATGAGCCCAGTCTTTACTGTCCTTTAGGCATTCTGGGCTTCCAAGCTCTTACTAGAATTGATCATTAAGCTCCACTTACAACATTCTAAAGCTTTTCCAGGTTGCATTTCTAAACTTTTCAAATTCTTCCTCCCATAAACCGGCTTCAGAAGCTTCTGAACCACATGGTTAGGTTGGTCATAGCAGTGACCCACTCTCTGCACCAATTTCTGTTCAGTCAGCTTTTCAACACTGACCAAAGGGCCCGACAGGATCACTTTTAGAGGAAGAAAAGTTTGGTGCTCACAGTTTTTAGGGCCTGAGGTGAGGCAGAGGAAAACAGCTCAGGATGTGCCAATCAGGAATCAGAGCAATTCCTTCACTTTTGAGAAGCTGAGATTGGTTTTTGCAATGCACAAAACAGGTCCAAACTTAGGTAAATTTACAGATATTTGAGGAATGCCTGTCGTGTGCCAGACATTGCATCAGGCGCTAGGGGATCATGGATGGGCATGTGTAACCTGGGCCTCAGAGCCTGTCTGTTGGACCCTGGATGGACTGAGCCGTTGGAGTGCCTTTTGGGCATAGCAGTGAAGATTCAGGCTGCCCTAGGAGCTTGCAGAAAAGGCACCCATCTTAGTCCAGAACACTTCCTCTGGACTGGGAGGCATCTGGAACAACAAATGGCAGGGTTGTGGGGCAGGGAGCGCTCAGCACCTGAGAGGCCCAGAGGAGAGGAGAACATGGTGTTTCAGAGAACTGGGAGGTTGCCGCATGGAGTGGAGCCCAGGAAGGTAGTGTGTTGTACCCGAAGACTCCTGTGGGTCCCGGGCAGGACTTGAGACTTACTCTGCTGGGTTTGGGAACCCCCACCAGGGCCACAGCCAAGGAAGTGACATAAGGAATAGGAGCACAGGTTCCCACAACAAGCTCCTGCTATTGACAGTGGAACAGAGGACAGGCGGCCTCCGAGTAAGGAGGCAGGAAGTTCTTGGGTCTGTGGGAAAGAAAATGTGGGGCGAATGCTGGGTGATGTCCGAGTTTTGTCACGCTTAATTTAGAACTGGAAATCGTTGTGAGAAGCAGCACGGTGAAGAAATGAACTTGGGTTTTTACATTGTTGCAGAGAGAAGTCATTGCTTTATTTTAATTCAACTTACTTTGCTCATTTATTTGCATTACTGGGGGTTGAGCCAGGGCGTCGTACACGCTCAGCAAGTGCTCTCCACCAAGCAACACCCCAGCCCTTTTCATTTTATTCTGAGATAAGGTTTCAGTAAGCTGCCCAGCCTGGCTTCAAACTTGGGATCCTCCTGCCTCAGCCTCCCATATAGTTGGGTTCACAGGCATGCACCGCGACACCCAGGTAAACGTGTTTTTTGAGCAGGTCAGTGTGTTGATATGGTTCACAGTATTTCCCCTGTCTTCACCTTTTGAACAGGTCATACATGGCTTTATCACAGCTTCACCAAGCAAACTGGAGCACCAGGCACTGTTCTTGGGTTCCAGAAGTAGAGGCTTAGATGGGTAACTTAGATGTTTTCTCCTGTGCACTCTGACTTGTGTACCTGATGGACAGGCTGCCATCAGAGCTGGAGCCTTGCTGTGGAGCTCCGCGGGAAGACCACAGGCCCATGTGACCTCGTTCTTCCCCATTTGTGGCTTTGCCTCTGTCCCGAGTTCATTTCTTTCACTCTCCTCTACTGCCAATAGGTGTTATGTCGCTGTGTTTATGTGTCCGTCAGCGTATGAGAGTAAGGCACAGAATTAGAAGTATTTCTGAGTCTTTGTGTTGCTGGGGCAGTAATGTGTGTTCCTGCTAGGTCAATGTAAGGTGAATTGTCTTCTCCAGATTGAAGAAGGATACATGAAGAGCCCAGTGACAACTGTGGCGTTTGCTTGCACAAGACGCAGCGTAGAGCCCAGCAGCCCAGCCTTGGCCCCAGGACCGCCTTGGTGTAAGGTTCAGGAAAATGACTCCTGGGAGCGACGAAGGCACATCCGAGAGCGTTTTTGACCTGGACTACACTTCCTGGGAGATCCGCTCCACGCTGGTGGTAGCAGGCTTCATCTTCTATCTGCTCGTCTTCGTGGTCTGCCACCATCTCTCGTCTTCCCTGAACGCCACCTACCGTTCTCTGGGGTCCAGAGAGAAGGTCTTCTGGGATCTGGCAGCCACGCGTGCTGTCTTTGGCATCCAGAGCACAGCAGCAGGCCTGTGGGCTCTGCTGTGGGACCCTGTGCTCCAGGCGGACAAAGCGCTTGGCCAGCAGAACTGGTGCTGGTTCCATGTCACCACGGCCACAGGGTTCTTCTTCTTTGAAAATGTGGCTGTACATGTGTCCAATATGTTCTTCCACACTTTTGACTTGTTCCTGGCTGTGCACCACCTCTTTGCCTTCCTCGGGTTCCTAGGCTCAGCAGTCAATCTCAGAGCCGGCCACTATCTAGCGATGGTCACGTTGCTGCTGGAGATGAGCACTCCGTTCACCTGCGTTTCCTGGATGCTCTTGAAGGTGAGCATTTCCCGTGGGAGGTGGGGCTACTGCAGAGTGTGTAGGGCAGGTACCCAGCCCTACACACTCTGGCTGAGGGCTGCAGTCACCTCTGCCGCTGAACCACCACCCACATGTGCAGGAAGAAGCTCATCTGGCCAAATTTTAACTTCAATTTTAATATTTATTTCCTAATTTTAACCCTTTTTGACTTTCTGATCCTTAAACTCCTTGTTTTCTTTTTGAAAAAGATATTTTTCTTTCAAAAGTTAAAAAATTTTTGAAGTAATACCTGTGCGAACACACACATAACTTTTGCTTATTAGGTGTCTCTTGCCCTGGCCCAGGTGGCCTGGCCCTGCTGCTCCTGAGACAGCAGTCTCCACAGGCCGTTGTAAGAATGCAGACTCGGCGCCTGGCCTGGATATTTAAATGCCCAGTGCTCCCTCCTCTTTGAAAGTGCATATTCTGAATGTCTGCATATGGCAGTGATTCTTATTTTAATGTCAAAATGTTCTTCACGTTAAACCCTTTTTTATGATTACTTAGCATGGGATCCTGGCGGCTTTTATGATACATTATCATCTTCACAGAATATCTTGCATGGAAATTCAACTACCACTAATGTTTAAACACTCACACAAATAATAATAGGTCTTACTCTTGAGCACTTCTTATATTCAAAACACTGTGATAGGTGGCTTTGTGAAGGGAATGGAATGAGCAAAAAAATGTCATTTGTGCCTCAGGACCTAGGGGGTGACAGCGTGGTGGGTCACCTGAGTTAGTGTCCCAGGAATTGGTGAGGCCCCGGCCATGAGCCTTAGGACCTAGGGGATGACAGCGTGGTGGGTCACCTGAGTTAGTGTCGCAGGCATTGCTGGGTCCCCAGCCATGAGCCTCAGGACCTAGTGGGTGACAGTGTGGTGGGTCACCTGAGTTAGTGTTGCAGGCATTGCTGGGTCCTTACCCGTGAGCCTCAGGACCTAGCAGGTGACAGTGTGGTGGGTCACCTGAGTTAGTGTCCCAGGAATTGGTGAGGCCCCGGCCATGAGCCTTAGGACCTAGGGGATGACAGCATGGTGGGTCACCTGAGTTAGTGTTGCAGGCATTGGTGAGGCCCCAGCCATGAGCCTCAGGACCTGGCAGGTGACAGCGTGGTGGGTCACCAGAGTTAGTGTCCCAGGAATTGGTGAGGCCCTGGCCATGAGCCTTAGGACCTAGGGGATGACAACATGGTGGGTCACCTGAGTTAGTGTTGCAGGCATTGCTGGGTCCTCAGCCATGAGCCTCAGGACCTAGCAGGTGACAGTGTGGTGGGTCACCTGAGTTAGTGTTGCAGGCACTGGTGAGGCCCCAGCCGTGAGCCTCAGGACCTCGGTGGTGATGGTGTGGTTCTGTATGGGAGCCAGCAGCATAATAAGCAAGTTCAGAGTACCAGCCCTGTGCCCAGCTTTGTGCTAAGACCTGAGCCTGTCCTGTGTGGGTCCTAGCTGGTTGCATTTGTAGGTGACAGGAGTGTTCACCAAGCCCTGGGGCCTCTCTGAGTCATGTCCAGTGAAGAAAGATGAGCTGCTGACCATGGTCCATAGCCCCAGGTGTCTCAGGTGACCACTGCAGATAACAGTGCCCACAGCAGGCTAGTGAGGTACTGCAGGGGTCACTGTGGTGAGGTATGGGGTGACGTAAGGTGTCTGGGGCAGGGGTGATGAAGGTGGGAGCCACAAGTTAAGTGGAAGTTACTATCACATCCGGGCACCTCTGTGTTCTGTGTGTGTGCACATGAAGTGACTGGGTAAGTGTGGGGCCATCTTAGGTGAGGTAATGGGCCTGGGACTTGTAGCACCTGTCCATGTCACATGGAGCTTCATCTTCTCTGTCACTTCCCTGTCTCTGGCTTGGTGCTGGGAACCGCATGGGTGAATGAGAGTGAAGGGTTTTCGGTCTGCCTCTTCCTCCTGCACTGGAAAAGCAGGGCCTCAGCAGCCACCCTGCTGTGAGGAGCACAGTCTTCTTGGGAGTGCCCACCAGATGCACAGGAAGTGTGATGTCCCTGTCACCTGAAATGCAGTCACACCGTCCTGGGGCCCTGGGGTTGCAGTTGTGCATGTGTTTTTTTGTTTTAAGACAGAGGGACAGTGAGAGAGAGAGAGAGAATGAATCAGTTTTGTTTAGTTTTTCACGTGGCTTTCATTGCTCCGACACTTCCTTGTGTATCTGGTGCTGGGGTTTGAACCTGGGTCCTTGCGCATGCCAGGAAGGGCCATAAATGGTGAGCCACTACTGCAGCTCCTTGAAGTCTTTAAAAAGAGAGAGGGAGAAAGGAAGGGGAGGCAAGGAAAGAAGAAAGGAAGGCAGGCAGACATGGATCTCCTCAGGTTTTTAGGGCCAGGTGGTCTGGGTTTGCTCCCTGAGGAGGTGTGGGACTGCCCCTCGTGGAAGACCTGTCTCAGCAGCAGCATCTGCAGGTGGCTTGCTCCTCAGGTGTGGCAGAGCCTGCCTCTGAAACCCTCAGCACCCTCGGGGCCACCACAGGGAGTCCTGTTTCTGACTGAGCAGTGGAACTTCAGAAGACCTCTGTAGTCAGTGAGGAGACCGTGGAGAAGAGCCCTTCTTGTGTGAGTTGCAGGGATGGCCAGCAAAGCAGCTCACAGCCACGCAGGCACAAAGGCCAGGGTGTGGAAGGAGAGGGGAGAGATATGCAGGTGGCCTCCATGAGTGGGACCACTGGCTGCCTTCAGAAGCGCATGTTTTCAATGTCCTCTGTTTTGACTGCTGGTGACGCAGCGCTCCATCGCTCTGTCCAGGCACTGGGACTCAGCAGGCACAGAACACGTATGTCACAGGCGGAGCCATTGTGGGCAGTCATGGTTGCCCTTCTGCTGGATGCTGCATGGCTGTGGGGGCAGCATGCTGTTTCCTGTGGTTTTCTCTACCTCGACTCATTTCCTATACTTGTGTGCCCTCAGTGGCCCTCGTGCCTAAGGGGCACACTAGGCATCAGGGCTCCTGTGTCCGGCTCTGCCTGTAAATGTGCTCCTTGGAGCTGAGCTCTGGAGTTGTCTGGCCACCTGCACCCACAGTGGGCCCCCACCCTAGTGCCACCTGCGCAGAGTGCATGTGAGCTGATGGTTGACGTAGCAGGAGGGCAGCAGCAGCCAGGGTGGTGCTTGCTGTGAAGTGCACCAGACCCCTAGCATACGTGCATGTGGCCGACAGGCAGAGCACTTGTTCTACTCTATGGAGAAAGGAAAGGTGGGGCTGGAGTGTTGGCTCAGTGGTAGAGCACTTGCCTGGCATATGCAAGGACCCGGGTTCAAACTCCAGCCAGATGCAAAAACTAAATAAAATTGATTCTGTCTTTACTCTCTCTCCCTCTCTCTCTCTCTTAAGAAGAAAAAGAAAAAAGAAACAAAAAAGTGTGGCACTGTCACTGTGGCCTGGCTGTCATGTGTCCAGGTCATCCCCAGGGTGATGAGTGGTTCTGTGGGATGGCCCACCATGCTGCTGAGTGTGTGACAGCTGCCATGTGATGTGGACGTGACGCTTCTTCCTCCAGGTGCTCATCCTTGTGTTGAATGCATTTTGGACACGCCCAGGACTGTCTCTGGATGAAGCCTTTGGCAGGAGTAGGATTGTGCACCTAGGCTGATGTGGGCCTCCTGTTTGTGCCCGTCCCAGCCCCCAGCCTCAGGCAGGTTTCTTAGATTCATTTTACCACTGAGTCACATCTACACTCCTTTCTTCTTTTTTATTTTGAGACAGGGTCTTGTCAGGTTGCTGAGGCTGGCCTCCAGCTTGTACTCCTGCTCTAGCCTCCCAGTGTCTGGTTACAGGTGTGTGCCACGGTGCTTTCTTCAGGTCTTAGTCTCCTGACTGGAATGAGAAGTTGTATGAGCATGGTGCCCACCCCACCCATGGGCCAAGTGTACACGCTGGTGCTTGAGTGTGGGACTTGGCGCAGTGCTGCCCACAGGAGGAGGAAGTGTAGAGTGTCTGATCTGCTGCTGCTGAGGAAGTTCGGGACACATTGACAACATTTGGAACAACACATGGTTCTTTCTTTCAGTGTCTGTTCTTGCAGTGTGTTACAAGGCAGTCCTGGTGTTGTTGACCCCATTGGCTGTTTTTTCCAGGGTGCATCCTGTTTGGAGGCCTGAGAGCAGCATGCCTGTCTTGTGGGTGCTGTGTCTGCAGCAGTCAATTCTGTGTCCACTCTAGGGTGACTGACAGCTCTGGTCAGCGCTGAGATGCCCAGTGGCACTGCCTGCCTCACTCCTTTGCTTCTCTCTTCTAGGAGGTTCTTTATCCCAGGGTGCAGGGCTTCTGCTGTTGCTAGATAAGCAGAGCTGATTTATCTCTTCAAGACATGCGAGGTCAAGATAAAGCAAAGCTTTAGGGAACTGCGATTGGGAGCAAAACTGGCAGGCGAGTTGTCAGCCTCACCTAGGGCTCAGATGCAGGGAGAAGAGAGCCTGGCAGGGAAGCCTGCAGCTGTGAAGTGGTTTTCATGTGGTGAGGGCACAGAGGCCCTGCAGGTGATCATCGTGTGGTGAGGGCTCAGGCCCTGCAGGTGATCTTCACGTGGTGAAGGCGAAGTCTCTCCAGGCGTGAAGCGGCTGCAGGCTGCAGGCTGACTGTTTTGTGTGTTGTCCTGCAGGCTGGCTGGTCTGAGACGCTGCTCTGGAAGCTCAACCAGTGGCTGATGATCCACATGTTCCACTGCCGCATGGTGCTCACCTACCACATGTGGTGGGTGTGCTTCTGGCACTGGGCCAGCCTCACCAGCAGCCTGTACCTGCCCCACTTGGCGCTGTTCCTCGTTGGGCTCGCCTTGCTGACCCTCGTCCTCAATCCATACTGGACCCACAAGAAGACCCAGCAGCTTCTCAGTCCAGTGGATTGGAACTTTGCACAGCCTGAAACCAAGAGCAGCTGGACAGAGAGGACCAACGGTCAGGTGCTACAGAAGAAGCAGCTGTGATCTGTGGCGAGGGTGCACGGTTCTGCAGAGCTCCAGGAACAGTGACTATTGTGACAGATAAGGCCGTGAGTGTCTCTGTGGCCCTAAGTGAAACCCTAACCTTCTGGTCGTCAGTGTTAACCCTAAGGCAGCTTCAAAGTATTACTACATCCCTTTCACCCTCCAGAGCACATCTCTGCTGTTGGGAACTTCTAGACTCCTCTGGCTTGTTCCTGCAGCCCATTTAGCATGGAGTGAGGGCCCTGATGGCTGGTACGCAGGCTGCTGAGGGCTTGGTGGAGACTCGTGTGACTTCTTGGAGTGCCTGTGGCAGTTGTGGTCCCATCGGCGCTGACCCTTCCTGGCCACAGGCTCACATTCTGTGTGTCTTATTTGGAAGACATTCCTTTTGTTGGAAACAATTGGCCCGATGAAGTAATGTGATCTGTTGGCCCTTAGAAGTCCCAGCATATGTGTTTGAAACTGGTGTGCAGCAGTACCACCTAGTGGCAGGTGGTATGAAGCCCTAGCTGTGGGGTTAGGAATCCAGCACCCTGGATGCCATCTGCCCTGAGGGGAGTAGGGGCTATGAGAGCTTTTACTTTTTCTTTCTTTTTTTTTTTTTAATCAAGAAACATTTTTAAATAATTTTTTATTGACATCATATGCTCAGTTGACAAGCGAAGTGTTCAGCAAATAGATTTATCTAGATTTCAGAGCCATTTTTACCTGACCATTGGCTGTAGGTACCCATACTAGACCCTGAGTCCTTGATTGGTGGTTGTGTGTGGATTCTAAGCCAAGGTAGTGAGGACTTGGTCCCGGAGATGTGTGGTGGGTCCTGGCAGCCCTGGATAGATCTACAACTAGCTCCTGAGGAGGGGGTACCCAAGGCACCCAGCTTACACCATGCTGTGCCCAGGTAGAAGAAAGTCAAAGTTTATTTTTAGCAAAGCACCTTTGAATAAGTGTGCGGGAAACATGCGTTTATTGCTCTTAAATCATGTGACTCCTGCTTGTTTATCTGTATCATGGAATTCTCAGAATTGCATATTTTGATGACTGGTGCTTTAAACTTATAGATTTTACTTAGATCAAAATATATACCTATTTATCTTATCCTAAAATTATTTAAGCTGTGACTCTACTGAGATCATGAATTGAGACTGCTGTGTGTCCTGCCCTGTCTCACGGAACCAGCATTGTTTGGTGGGAGTCTAATAAAGTGACTGGTTTTTACACAACCCAAACGGATGTCAATTCCCAGCTCATAAAGTGAATGTCCCTCACTGTGCATGGCCCTGGGGATGCTCTGTCTTGGAGACAGAGCACATGGCTATGATGCCTCATTTACCCAAGCTTCACTGCCAAGTGTTTGGCACTTGTGCAACTGTACCACATGGGAATTTGTCCTCACCAGGAGTTCACACATCACCTTCTGTCTCAGTGGACAGGACAGCTCAGCCCACCCACTCCGTCGGATGTCCCCCCACATGTGACTCCTCTCTGGGGACTTGTCAGTGAGGAACATGGGGCTCTGGGAACACTGGGTCCAGCAGCCCATGCCTCTGTTGCTTGGGGAATGGTAGCCTTCCAGGTTGCCCAGTGCCTCTCTCCCTGCCACCTGCGTGAGCTGACCTGTTGTGTTGCTGCAGTGCTTGTGAGAGAGAGCCCAGCCCACTCAGGCCACAGGGGCCACCATCCAGCACCTGTGCCTCATGCTTCGTCTGTTGGAGTTGGAGCAGATGTTACATGGGGGAGTCCAGATAGCAGTCAGGGATTCTGGGATCTCCTGAAAAGCTGCAAGACCAGGCGGTGTTGGCCTGACCCTCTCCCTGGTGAGAGCAGTCAGGTAGAAGACACTGCTTGGGCCAGGCTGGGCTGTCTAGCTCCACTGTGGCGCCATTCCGGGGCATTGTGCTTTCTTTTTGCGTAGTGAGTTATTTCTTGGTGATCTTTTTTTTTTTTTTCAAAATTGGATAACCCAATTGTCCAGGAAGGCTGAGTGACTCAGAAGAGTGGGACAGAGTGCCTTTCTTTGTAGGAGGGAAGACTGTCCTATCCCCTCCCCCCTTTTAATTTAGCAGCAAGCCTGCTCCTTTCAGTGTCCCAAGATATTGCTGGAGCTGATGCAACTAAGCTCTTGGTGGTGAGTGTTCAATGCAGAGCCAAGTGGCATGTGATTCCCATTGTTTCTGTACTGATGGCTCTGCAGGAGGCACTGTTGCTTCCCCTACGCAGCTGGGAAGCTCCAGGCTGGGAGGGGCTGTGGCTGTGCACGCCTGCACCTGGGTGCCGCACCTTGACTGACGGATACTGCCCCATGTCTCCTGCTGTGACAAGAACCCGAGAGTGTGTCCCCAGTAAACAGCAGAGGCTGACAACTCCCGTTCTGAGGTACAAGGTCAGGGTGCGGGTGGTTCAAGTGTTGGGGAGATACCCAGGCTCCTCTTCCTCTGTGGCTGCATCCCCAGAGGAAAGAGACTGGATCCTCATGTGGCAGAGGGATGGAAGGATGGCAGAGGGCCTCAGACGCTTCTCCAGCCCCTGACAAGGGCTGAGCCTCTGGTGAGAGCAAGGGGGCCCGCCACTCAGCAGGGGCACCTTCGTGCCGCAGAAGGGTGTCACAAGCTACAGGCTCGCAGGGTGGGTGCCTGGTTGGTCCCCTGGCGCATTCCAAGTCACTGCCACGCCTTGCTTGGGAGGATGCCCAGCAACTGGTGAGTGGGTGAATGGCAGTCACATGTTTGCCCAGCAGGCACCTGTCAGAAAACAGATAGAAACCCACAGGGGTGCCCAGAGAACACCTGCTACACGCTTGTGTACCAGGATAGGGCGGGGTAAGAGGCTGGACAGCCAGCTGCACACCACACCCTGGCAGCTAGGACCATGGCTGTAGGAGACATTCCCTATGAAGGGCTGGCCCACCAGGGGGAGCTGGGAGAAACCCTGGCAGGCGCAAGGCTGTGTGAGGCCAGCCTTTCCACTGGGAGTGGGCGTTGGTGTGCCTCTGGCCCTAAGCTATGACATGTGAAACATTGTTTCTATGAGGCATGTCTTAAATGTTTTTCCATGAATGCTGTCACGTGGAAGAAGTGGAGAAACCACTTGCTGCCCTAGTGACGCTGATGGCCAATATCTCATCAGGCGGCCACCACACATCAGGAGAGGCGTGGGCTACATTTGTGGGCTCTGCTCAGCAACAGTGGTGCAAGGTTGGAGAAGTACCGGTCAGAATTGCCCAGTTGCAGGGCTGGAGTGGAGATTCAGTGGTTGAAGCACTTGCCTGGCATGCGCAGGGACCTGGGTTCAGACCCCAGCACCACATACACAACTAAGTGTCAGAGAAACAAAGGCCAGATGAAAAAATAAAGTTGATTATTTCTTTCTTCTCTCTTCCTCTCTCTGTCTTTAAAAAAAAAAAAGTGCCCAGTGGCACAGGATGCCCAACCCTGTTTGGCCTTAGGACAGGGAGTGCCTGTGTCATAGGAGTCTCCAGGTAGTACTCAGGCACGGAGGAAGCAGAGCCCAGGCTCCCTCTGGCCAGGGCTTCTCTGGAGCTGCCTGCTGTACCTCAGGGGCCTGAAGGGCAGCAGCAGGGCTGGGCAGGGGTGTCTGGGATCAGGCTACGTGGTGGGAAGCTGTCTCTCTAGGGTCAGAGTGCAGGGGAGCACTGGACTTTTCTTTGGATTCTCTTAAAATCAGGCTGCCCATCTCCTACTTGGGACCCCACTCTGCATTGAAGGTGCAGTTTGTTGACTTCCTGTGAGGCTGCCCACAGCTGGGGCGCCTGGTGGCCCTGTCCTGAGGGGTGCCGTGCAGCAGGAGGGTGGAGCTCCTGCTCAGCACGCGCATGTGCGTACACACACACACACACACACACACACACACACGTCACCTAAATGGACGCAAGCAGAAACAGAACTTGGCTTTGATGGATGCATGCCATACTTTTGGGTCAGCTCTATCTCTGGTTTCTGTCTGTTTTGTCCTCCTCTTTCTGAAATAAATTCCCCCTTTTCTCAGTAATTAACGCCTACTGTTTGTATTACTCTTTTGATAGCAAAAACATGCTTGCCTAGTTCTATTTAAATATAGCGATGTGAAAGACTCAGAAATCTCCATTTCTTTTTCTAATGACTCAACCTCAAGTGTCTGGAGTAAACTCGATGTGTCAGGGTCTGGCAGCCTTCCCTGCAGCATGGCGTGGTCTGGTGTCCAGGGAAAGAACCACGCCCTTCCTCCATCTTCCATGGGAGGGTGCGCATCTGGAGCCCCTGCCCCGCCCGTGGACTTCCTTCCCCTGCTTGTGTCGTCCTTCTGATTGTATTTGGGGCAATTTTGTTGTGACTCTCTAGTTTATCTGAAGCTTCATTTATCTTCACCCTTATGCCAGCAACCCCAAAACAGCCTAGAATCCAAAAATTAACCCCCAGTTAACATCCTTAGTTATTACAGAAAGGTATTGAAAGTTGAGTCTTTTAGTCTGAAAAGTCCCTGCCAAAATTTGGCATAGAAAATTTATAAAATAGGGTTTGGGGATTTAGCTCAGTGGCAGAGCACTTGCCTAGCAAGCACAAGGCCCTGAGTTCGGTCCTCAGCCCTGGAAAAAAAAGAAAAGAAAAAAGAAAATTTATAATCCTTTGTAGCTTTTGCAATACTTACTGTTCTGTTCTTCAAAAATGATACATGAGATGTAAAACTCTGGGACTCTGCTCTTAGCTGCACTTTCTTCTGTCATAAGGAATTTCTCAGCATTCTTGACCAGTCTTGAGGGTTTGTTCCACACGCAGGGAGGACAGGACCTCAGGGCCCAGGAAGTCTTGTGCAGATCACTGAAGCTCAGGCGGGGTGAGGCTGCCCTGCCAGTACTCCTGTTGTGCATGTGCTGTTGGCCCAGGCCAGGATTGTCTCTGATGCTAAGCATGTGGTCATTAAAAAGTGATGCTCAGGGAGGACGCATTCACGATAGATGACTTTCCCATTCTAATCTGGAGCTAGTGCCAGGACCGTAGTTTGGCTTGGCCATGGTGATTCCCTGCTCAGCTTCCCAGTCGCAGGGGCTTCCACTCTCCCTAGCCACCCTGGGGTCCTCATGTCACGGGGCTGGCCAGCAAGCATGGAGGGGCTTTTGGGAGGGTTGTTCTCCTTTGCGAACACCAAGATCCTGGTGAGCAGACACTCTGTCCCGCTCTACAGCCTCCTTTTTGCCTAAAATGCAGTCACATGCCTGCAGAGCCCTGGCTCTTGTCACCATGGGGACAGACATGAGGACCAGGAAGGCCTGCTTCAGTGATGGTGGCATTGTTGATGAATACTAGCGGTCACAGGAAGTCCCCCCTGGGGTTGGGTGGCTTGTCAGGATTGGTGTCTGGCTGGAGCACTGTGTAAACAGGGTGCTTCCTGGCACCTGATGAGGGTGTGGTCTGGTTCCCCACTGGACTCGCTCCCTCAGGAGTAAGCGATTTGGGATACAGTAGCTGTGCTCTGATGCTCAGTGAGATTTTGCTCACCCAAGTCAACTGGCGCCGTGACAGGCACAGCAGAACGGTAGCCCATGGCCATGCTTGCTGCTAGCACTCCAGCCTGAGCAGAGGTTTGCGTGGATCTGTGCCTCTACGCTACCTTGGCTCTTCCTTATCATCCTTGCCGATGCTCCAGTGTCCAGCTTTGCAAGTGGCACCTGCTCAAGCCGGCTTGCCATCCTCTTGTGTGGGAGTACTGGGGATTGAACCCAGGGGTGCTTAACCTCTGTAAGATGTATGTCCTTTCTGTCAAACTTGAAAGACTGTGATGTATAATCCACTACCTGCTTTCACTACCTCCATTTTAGATCCCCCTCCCCCTTTGAGGATAGTAACTCCCTCACCTGTGTACACCCACCTGTGTCCACCTGCCTCTTTCCAAGGACCCCTTCCGGTACCCAGCCACCTTCTTCCGGTGAACTTGGTATCACTACGACCCTTGCCATGTATGCGGCAACCCCCACCCCCATTCT
Source organism: Aplodontia rufa (assembly GCA_004027875.1). Classification (NCBI taxonomy): domain Eukaryota; kingdom Metazoa; phylum Chordata; class Mammalia; order Rodentia; family Aplodontiidae; genus Aplodontia; species Aplodontia rufa. Next base: position 10,675 of record PVKS010026142.1, on the reverse strand, counting down.
CTCCCAGTCGCCACTTACTTCCTCTTGCACCTGCCTCTACCTAATCATAGCCAATCGCACAGACTGTGCACCTGAGCTCCTCCAATTAGGGTGAAGGGCAGTATTGCGTCAGGTTGGAGTTAAAAACCCCTCACTTCCTTGCTAGGTGGGCATTTTTCTTTCCCCTTCAGCCGAAGTAAAATTTCTGCCTTGCTCACCCACACCCGACCATGTGTTTGATTTAATTTATAACACCACTAAGCCACACCCCCAGCCCTTTTTGTTTTTTTATTTTGATACAGAGTCTCACTGCGTTGCTTAGGGCGGTGCTGAGTGGCTGAGGCTGGCTTTGAACTTACAACCTCCTGCCTCAGCCTCCTGAGTCACTGAGACTACAGGTGTGCGCCACTGGTCAGGTGGCCTCAGTGTTACTTTTGAGCACGCTTTGTTTTCTGTCACAATAGGAAAGCTTTCTTTGCCCTCTGCTGGTTCTCTTTGGTAAGGAATGGAGCTTGGAAACCAAGGTAGGAAGATGAGATGTAAGCATCTTGTATGTGCTGTCCTACCTGGTGGACCCACCTCCATCCTGGCTGCACCTTGCAAGGAGAACCCAGTTCCCATGAGGCGAGCAGTTACTCAGCATCCAGCACCACCTCCATACCATTCCCTGCAAGCACAGCCTGCAAGAAGGCTGGGGCTTCTTAGATCCAGAGTGCATGTCCTCCGAGTTCTTCCTCAGGTCCCCTTCATGATGATTTGATTCTTTGAAAGATACCTGGGCTCATTTGTCTGTTTGCATTCAGTTGTGGGGTTTTCCCCAATGCTTGTTAACTTATTAAAATTTTTTTCCCACAGTTTTTAATTGGTGCATTATAGCTGTGCGTATTGTTGGGATTCATTGTTACATATTCGCACACTAGTTAACTTTATGTTTTTGTTTATTTTTTGGGTACTAGAGATTGAACCCAGGGCTGCTTAACCATTGAGCCACATCCCCAGCCCTTTTTTTAGATTTTTTATTAAGGAGTTGAGTTATTGTACAATCATAAATGCATATAAAGTAACAATATGAAATGCATTTGTTCTTAAACCAGAATTACCACCACATCACCCATACCCCAGTGTCTTGGTTCTTCTTTATTTTGCCCCTAGAAGTGATATAAATGCTTAGACTGTGAATTTTCTAGGATTAAATGATTGCATAAGTATTGTTTGGATTCTCTGGGGGGTAAAGGATATGCTACGTTCTTGATTGTCTCCCCAGATCCCTCCTATCCTCCCCTCTCCCCCACTTGTCCCCTCCCCACGTATCTGTGGTTGCCCTAGATTGTGTGTTGCTCCGCCTGTGCTGGGTCTAATACATGAGTCTGACCACCTTTCACCCAAGCCTGGGTTTAGCTCCAGCTTCGACAAGTGAGTGAAAACATTCCGCCCTTGACTCTCTTTTTATGTTTTGTTTTGTTTTGTTTTTAAGAGAGAGGGACAGTGAAGAGAGATAGAATCAATTTTGTTTAGTTTTTCAAGTGGATTTCGTCCAACACTTTGTTGTGTACGTGGTGCTAGGGTTTGAATGAGCATCCTCACACATGCCCGGCAAATGCTGTATCTGCTGAGACTGCTGAGCCACTGCTCCAGTCCCCCGTTTTATGTTTTGCAACAAGGTCTCACTAATTTGCTTAAGGCCTTGCTAAGTTACTGAGGCAGGCTTTGAACTTGTGATCTTCCTGCCTCAGCCTCCTGAACTGCTGGGATTACAGGCATGCACCACCATGCCTGGCTAACTTTGGTTTTTGAATACCTAAAACATTATTATGATTCCAAAAGTCCAAAGTTTTTAAAATCTGTGCTCAGAGAAGTGTCATTCTCTCCCGTATTCCTCCACCCTGTTCCCTCCAAAAGTAATTGATCTTTTTCCTTCCAGTACCTTTCTTGAAGTGTGGTTCACTTGCTCTGCAATTCATGTGTTGGTTTTTACTATTCACAAAATCATGGACTCGTCCTGACAACCACATTCCAAACATTTTCATCGACTTCAAAATATTCCTGTATTGAAGCCCCCACCCATGACATGCTGGTGTTGGAGGTGGTGGGTAGGTGGAGATGGGGTCCCAGGATCCCCAGGAGGCTCAGTGCTCTCAGAAGGGGGAAGACTGTGCACTTTCTGCCCTCTTGTAAATCAGGATGTGCCCTTCACCAGACCTGATCAGCAGCATCTTGATCTTGGGCTTGCAGCCTTAGAACAATGAGAAGTAAAGACCTGGGCTGTATTTTGCTCTTGCAGCCTGAGCAGACCAGTGCAGCACCCTCATCAAAACTTGCTTGGTTAAACGTGAGGGTGTTGTTTGGATTCTCAGATCTACTCTCTTGATCCGTAGGTCTCCATAAGTCAGCACCAACTGTCTCCATTACTGTCGTTTGTGTGTGTGTGTGCTTGTGGTGCTGGGTGTGGAACCAGGGCCTCCCATGCCATGCAAGCTCTCAACCAGTGCACTGCACCCGCACCCACCCTTTTATTTTATTTCGAGACAGGGTTTCACTAAGTTATCCAGATTGGCATTGAATTTGCAATGTGCCTGGCTTGGCCTCCCAGGTAGTTGGGGTTACAAGTATGTGCCGTCATCCTGGATGACAGCCTTTTAATAAGTTTTGAGATTTGAAAGTATGGTTCTTCTGACTTTGTTATTTCAATATTGTGTTGACTAATCTGAGTTCATCCAATTTCCACTTGAATTTTAGGATGAGTTTATCAATTTTCACAAAATAAAATACAACTGGGATGTTGATAGTCCATTGAGTTGGTAAATCAGTTGCATTGTTGCCGTCTTGAGCGTTGTATAGCTTTCTGTACTCAAGCATGGGTTGTCCCCAGTTACCCAGGCTTTTGTAAAACTAAGCATGGACGCCTGCGTTCCCTCATTGCCTCTTCACCACTGGGGTCGCTTCTTTTTTCATTTTGCTTCTTACGTCTCGGAACACAGTGCTCAGCAAACCGCTCCGTTGTCGGCCCTCACAGAGCTTATTCTTTTAACAGGGATCACAGCCCACACCCCCAAGCCCGATGCTGCAGCAGCTGAAGAGCCTCCTGTGTTCCTTGCTGGAGATGCAGCCCCAGGGCCAATGCCTGGGTAGGCAGGTCCCCCACCTGGGGTGGCCTATACAGTTCACTTTGCTAGGTGCTGGAAGTTTCCTTGGTGATGACACTGGGCCCTCTTGCACGTAGTGGCATTGGCCACCCACAAGGACCCTTGAGCCTTACCAGCAACTGCCCTTCGTTCTTGCTAGAAAACCACTTGAAAGGGCCTTCTGCACATACTTCCCCACTTCCTCTTTTCTGGTTCTCTCAAGTCCTCACCAGCTGGGAATGTGGCCTCCACCTTCAACCTCAGCAGTCCTGCCCAGACACCCAGCCACAGGTGCTGTTCCCACATGTTTGTACCTGCTACAGCCAGCATATGAGCCCTTCCTCCCCTGAAGCTCGTTCTTCCCTGGAATCCTGCAGTGGCCTCAGGCCCTCCTCCGTGCTGGCCTCCAGCCTCCTCTCATCTTTCCAACATCTCCACCTAGCACTCTTCCCAGACACACTCTCGGTTCTCTGCCCACATTTCACCTCTTCACCCTAAAAGGTCCCCAGAGTCTATATCTGACCAGACCCAAATGTCGTTTCTCCTTTTCTTTCTTTTTTTTTTTTGCGGTCCTGGGAATTGAATTCAGGACCTTCGTGCATTGCTGGCCGACAGACCTGAATATCTTGTCCAGCAGTTCTCACAAAAGCCTGGAGCCTCGGGTCACCACAAGGCGCTCTTCATGCAGTCTAGAAGAAGGGCAGGCGTACCTCCCAGCTTCTGCTCAGTTGCACAAAAAAGACAAAAACACATGCAGTTCACTCTCTTGCCAGATTAATTTGCTTTTGAAAAGTAAGTTAATATGTATTAGACCTATTAACATGTACTGTTTTAAAATAAGCTAATGCTTTTAAATGTCTCGGCTTTGATTGTAGCATAGTGACTGCAGAGCTGCAGCCACTCGCCCCCTGCTGGTCCTCAGCCCTTAGTCCTCACGGGGTTCCCTGAGCCTCACACCTCTGCTCCTGATGGGCATGCAGGGGACGCCCAGCGTGCAGAGGGCCAGGGAGCAGCTGCACAGTCACTGGCATAGCCTGCCTGCTGCGTGGTTTGCACAGGAAGCAGCTACCTTTGAAAGCTCAGTCCAGCTGCCTGATTGAGAGTCCCACCTCCCCCTGCCCTTGCCCCCCACCACCTGGGCTCCTGCACATTGCAGAGCTGCATGAGCCCCTCTGTCCTGAGGCAAAGCCAGGTCCAGGCTGGTTGTCAGTGACCTGGGCCTCTTGTCATGGGGTTTCCTGCCTAACTCAGCTCTCAAGGCAGCTCTCAGCAAAGCTGATTGGCCTGTCCCTCCCCACGCCTGGGGACCTCAGCACTCCCCCTTTTCCAGTTTCAAAGACCCAAGTCCTGCAAGCAGGAGTTCTGGAAATGCTACGGTACCCATGTCTTTAAGACTTATGACATCAGTATCAAGATTGTTCTCTCAGCCTCATCATCCAAACCCTGAGGAATCAGTGCAGCTGCAGGTCAGAGCTGGCCAGGCCCTTCTGGGTCCTAGAAGCTGGAGGGTCTCAGGTCTCAAGGGAACTCTAGAGAATCAGTCACATGGTGGTGGCTCTAGCCAGATGCCGAATGCGGTGGCTGTGACCAGGAATAAGGCCCAGTGCACCCACTCCCTGCAGAATCAGCCAGGACGTGGGCCTAGTGCTGAGTGTCGGGCCTGTTCCCCCCTTCAGCGCTCCCATGCTGTGGTGTTGTGCTGCCATCCTCCATGTGCCCAGACACCTGCAGGGCTCAAGCACCACCAGCAGCTTGACTTGTGTGTGACATCAGCCTTGCCCCCTTTCCTCAAGAGCTCGGAAAGCAGATGACAAGTGTGGGCATGTATACTTCAGTGCCAAGTCGGAGGCTGTCTTACAGCTGGGCTGCTGGGCAAAGGAAATCACGTGTCTAACAGGATCCAGACCCTGGACGTTGGCTCCACACCCTGGACGTTGGCTCCACATGGACATCCCCTTAGGATGTGAGCTCAGTCCTCCTAGGCCACGGGACTGGCACGCGGCAGGGTTTCCAGAGCTGGCTACCTGGGGGATGTCCCAGAAAGGAGTGCCCTGGGCCCCTGAGGCCTGGAGGTGGACAGTGTGTGCTGTGGGGTCCCTATCCACACTCTGCACCTGCCCCACCTCACAGTTCTGTGTCCAGAGGGCCCTGCCCTCCCCTCTTTAGCTGGGAGGGGTCGTCACCTGCTCCGCAGGGTGGAAGAGGCCCTGGGGTGCTGAGGTCCTGCACACCCTTCACTAGCCCTGCTGTTCTCAGCCTTTTGCAGAACTGTGGAGTCCTCCTGTGGCCACAGCCAGTCCTGGCTGGCTTGGCCTCTTGCCTACCCAAGGTGTAGGTGCTCCCTGCCCTGGACTTGCCTGGGGCCCTCCCCTTCGCCCTCTGGGTTCTTGAGGACCTGCCTTCTCTCTCCACTTTAGAAAGGTAAGCAATTAGACCGGGTTTCTAGAGGAAGGAAATTGGTGCCCGTTCCACCAACATGCTTTGGCCCCTCTGCTAGGTTTGTGCTTTTTTTATTCGTAGAACTGACATCTGAACTACAGCATCTTGTGTTTGTGTCACAGAAGATCACTGTGCTTGGTTAGTTGATAAATCACCCTACTGTCCTGACCCCAACCTTTACCAGTCCTGGTTTCTCAGGAGCCAATTGGTAGGCTTGTGAGGAGCCCTGCCTGGGTGGGGGTCAGTTATGAGAAACCTGGAAAGGGGAAGGAGTTCAGATGTGGCCTGGAGTGAGTTCCCTGCCCACATGCTGGGACAGGTTGGTCTCCACTGGCTCTGGCACTTTCTGGAAATGTGGGGTAAGGTCATAGGTTGATGGACAGAACAATCTGAGTTTCCCACTGGGGCAGGCTGTGGGTGGAGGGGCCCAGTGGGCACTGGGGACTAGTGGTGTTGCTCAGTGATCTGAATGCACACTGCTGGATTTGCAACAGTTTATTAGATTTATGGTTCATGAATTTGACTCATTTCACAGTAAAATGTGAACTTTTTAAAAAGGCAAAGTTCAGGAAACCATAATATTTTTTTTTGAAAGTTTTTTTTTGATAATTAAGTAGGATAGTGAAAATTATTTTGTTTTTGTTGTTTTATGGTGTTGGGGATTGAACCCAGCATCTCTCATATGCTAGGCATTGGCTCTATCTCTTACCTACATCCCCAGACCTTTTTATTTTGAGGCACGGTCTAAGTTGCCCAGGCAGGCCTTGAACTTGGGATCCCTCTGCCTCAGCCCCCCACGGCACTGGGATTATAGGTGCAAGTCACCATGCCTGGCTGACAATTGTTATTTTCGCTACGGTTGTTGTTTCTGCTTCCCGAAGAAACACGTGCTTGATCTGTAAACAGTGGAAGTGCTCTGCCAGCTCCTATGGCCTCTCCTGATAAAGCAAAAACTCGAACCTGTGCAGGCCCTGGGGTGCAAGAGGGTCCTTTAGAGCTGTGGCGTGTGCTGGCTCAGACGAGGAGGCCCAGCAGCAGTTATGGGTTCCTTTCTGGATGCTGGAGTGGGTTCTGAGCGAGTAACTGAGGCTTGGGTGCTTGCTAAAACCCTGATGGTGTTTGGCTGCTCTAGCCAGGCTGGACTCTGGTCCCTGGGGCCAAGTGTGGTCTCTGCCTCCGTGTTCTGGATGCAGTGGAAGCCAGACATGCCCAGGTACTCTCCTTATGGCCTCCTCTCCTTTGCCTTCTGCAGCACTTGGTGGCTATTTGCTGCCATCATTCCAGGGCCCTCCCTGGACTCAGCCTAGTTCTGTCCCTTCCCATTGGAAACCTGGAAGGTTCTAAAAGGCTAATGTGAATCTGGTAACAGCTGAGTCCTGAGGTAAACCAGCCACAAATGTGTGACTCCAGAAAACATGCCACATGCAAGGGGGCTTCAGTTGCCGCCCTTAAGAGCAACAGAGAGTTCAGGGCAAGGAGACAGAAGAGGCCCATCTGTGCACGCCTGTTGGGGTGAGGTGTGCTCCTCTGTGTGCCTTGAGTCACAGCCAGCACCTGCCCGGCCCCTGCCTGTCTGCTCTGCCCGGCTCTGCCCTGCTCTGTTCTGCTCTGCCCGGCTGCAGCACAGAGGACTCCAGTTAGTGCCGGCACAATGAATACAGAAGCATGGACCTTTTCCTCCAGGGGCACTCCCTGCCCCCTGGTGCTGTGTCCTGCAGAGCTCTGCTTCATCCACAAGAGGCAGGTGGGCAGGGATGGAGGGACTTAGGGGACTGCAGAAGGCCTGTGTGAGGAGGGCACAGCCTGTCAGCGGCCTGGATGGGAAGTGGTTAGATGGGAGTGTTTGTCCATCCCCCCACCCCAACAGGTGTGCCTGATCCGTGGAGCTGCTCTCTCAGTCTTCTCTGCCCTTTGCCTCCCCCTCTTGTTTGAGATTGAGCAAAGCTAGAAAACAGGCTTAGTTGTTGCAAGAGCTCTGAAAACAAAAAGCCACTGTCCTGCTGGAACAATGAGTCATTCTCCCACCAGATTACAGCGACCCTTTGAAAGACCATCAGTGCGAGTCCTGCCTTGTCTTTGCTGGGTCCCAAAGCCTCCTCTCTGTGTCGTGGTTTTGTTTTTTTTTTTAAGTACTTGCACCCCCTTTACCTTTGACCTGTCCATCAAAGGGGGTGAGGTAGGGGTGGGGTGGGAACTAGAGCTGTGTAGGGCCATCAGTCCTAAGGGCATGTCCTAGAGAGCTGTCGTTCAAGCTCCCGAGATGAACATGGTCTGGTCCACTTTTGTCACTGCTCTCCCAAGCTCACCTATGTGCTCTGAGTCAGGAGGCCAGACATGGGGCTGAGGGACGCACCCAGCGACACCTGCAGTGATGGAAACAGGCTGCGCTATACCTTGTGTGGGCCAGAGCTGGTGCTCTTGAGGGACTGGCTGCATACACACCTGGCCCTTGCTCCCTGGACGGATGACCCTCGCTTAGATACGGTGCTAGGGTGCTCAGCCTCAGACCACTGGCATTCCTGTTCTGCCACTTCTCCTTTCCTATCCTTGGCAGCCTGCTGTCCCCCACACATTCTGTGCTCTGAGGGGTGGGCGTGTGTCATCAGTTTGGGAGAGCTGGAGAGTAGCCAAGCCCAGGTAGCAGCCTCTGTGAACAAAGGTGGTGGATGCTCCTGAACAGTGATGCCCCAGCCTGGAGAGTGGTGCAGCTGTGCACACCTGGCAAGTGGAGGCCAGGGACACTCATGTCCAGGGATTCAGACCCACCCAGGACATGCAGCACCTGCTCACCAGGACATGTCTGCACTGCTGGCTAGTGTCCCATGGATGTCACCCATAACCCATCTGACCCCTGAGATGAATACCATCACGTGGACGCCAGAGACAGTTGTTTGGTCCTGCTGGACCTTAGAGAGGGCAATTCACTAATCTTTCCAGAAAAAAAAAAAAATCACAGCATCAGGGGCTCATGGTCTTCATTTTTCTATTTTAATGGCTTTATTAGTTGTAATTGATGTCAGATGAACCAGCCAAAATTAAAGTGTGCCTGCTGGGAGTTTTGATCTGTGCAGTAGGAGTCTGAGCCCCGACCATAGTCTGGAGCAGGAACGCAACACTGCCACCTGTGCCTCTTGTAACAGGTAGCCGCTTAATTTGTTTTTTTGAGAACTTTTATAAGGTGGATGGCACATCAGTGGAGTAGCGAGTCACACCCTGAAGTGAAGCAGGTCTTGCCATCATGGCCTCTGTTGGACCTCAGCTAATGCCTTGGTCCTGCGAGCACAGATCAGGGCTGTCTCCCCAGGTGTGGCTGCTGCAGCTCCTGCTGCAGCCCTTCCTGCCTCACCCTACATCTCACCAGGCAGTTTCGCTTTTAGGGCCTGACCCTACTTACTCTAGGCACAGGGACAGGCGCTAGAGTGCCCACAGTAGGGAGTCGGCCTGGTGAGCGAGAGGCATGTTCAGCCGAGGGCTCACAGGAGAGCACTGATGACAGGAACCTGAGAGGCCAGGAGGCCATGCTGGGCCTCAGGGTCAGTGAGCAGTGGACACAGGTAAGTACAGCACCTGCCGTGGTGGGGAGGAGCTTCCCACCCAGTGTAACCAGCCGCCCAGGTAGCTTGTGCCAGGCAGGTAGGCCTGAGGGCCAGTGGTGGTGCACACAGAGCAGCCCTGCAGATTTCACTGCACAGGGGCCTCCAAGGGCACATCAGAGTGTCACAGGATGGAAGCCATGACACTGCCTTGGGGGTTGCCCGGGAGGGAGGTCTGTCCACCCCCAGGCTTTGCCTGGGTGCCTTGACCCATCTGTGACTCCATCATGAACAGTCCCCTGGGCACTGACTTAGGGTCTGCCCCACGCTCGCTGTGGCCTAGGCAGAGTGACAGCCACATCTCATCCCCAGGGCGAGCTCCTTCCACATGAGACACTGCAGCTCGGTGAAGTCAGGCTCCTGGTTCCAACAGCAACTATGACATCTGCTGAGCTCAGCCACCATAGAACAAGGACAGCGACAAGTTCTTTGAGCAGGTCCATCAGCCGCCCCAGAGAACACAGCCCACAGGGGGCAGGCACAAAGAGCTTTAGCTGGCGAGGGAACTGGTTGGCAGGACCTTGGGAGGGGAGACTGGGCCCTGGGCCAGGTCTACCGTCCACTCCCTAAGGGGAGCCCTCAGATGCCTGCACCAGGCTACCTCTATTGTCTGCAATCAGCTCTCTTAGGGAAGGCACCTGATGAGGCCACCACTCCAGCACCCTTCCCACAACGTGGAGACAGGTATAACTGAGGAGCCCGGCCCCTACAGCAGGCACCACTGCCCTCTATCTCTTCTTTCCAGGACCTAAGGCACCACCATGTAGACGGTGCAGCTGACAGGGGAGGTACCTGGGGTCTGAACCCAGGAAGAGGCTGCAGGCTGGGATGCAGGGTTCTGCTCTAGGCAGGGCCTTAGGCACCTTCTGAATGTCTTTGGGATCTGTGCACAGGTCATCAAAGCTGCCTAAGAAGACCACGCTCACTCTTGTTTTCAGGAGGACATTAAGTAACAGTCCAAGTTCACCTGGAAAGGGGCAGAAGAGGCAGAAGTCACTTAAGGTCTATTTGATAACAGAGCCAAGCCCTTGCGCGAGGCCCTCCGTGAGGCAAGAGGATGGCGATGCGGGAAAGGAGACTGAGAGCCAGTGAGGCATCTGCCATTTCTTTGCTTCCCCAACATCCAGACCAGGGTATAAGTTACTTCTGTATTGTGCAGGGGTCTTATATGCTGGCTTAATAAAGGGAATCATTAATCTTAGGAAGTGTCAGTCCAGCTTATAAAATCTCTTTATTGATATGTAATGGTCTTGGTCTATCCCTTCTGCTGTAACAACTTAAACTGGATAGTTCATAACAATAGACAATAGAATTCCTCACAGTTCTGGAGTTCAAAGTCCAGGATCAAGGTGCCTGCAGTGTCTTGGGCTGGCAAGGGTCTCCATCTTCACCTCCACGATGCCGCCTTGGGTGCTGTGATGGAATGGTGGAAGAGAGGGACAGGTAAAAGAGGGATGGATGCTAATCCCGTTCACGGGAAGGGAGCCATCAGGACAAACCACCCCAAACCCCTCCTCCTCTTTTTTTTTTTTTTTAAGAGAG
>PVKS010026141.1:0-29004 GCA_004027875.1 Aplodontia rufa | reverse complement strand
TTTTTTTTTTTTTTTTTTTTTTTTTTTTTTTTTTTTTTTTTTTTTTTTTTTTTTTTTTTTTTTTTTTTTTTTTTTTTTTTTTTTTTGTGACTGAGGATTGAATCATCCAGGGATACTTAACCACTGAAAAACATCCCCAGCACTTTTTATATTTTATTTTGAAACAGGGTCTTACTAAGTTGCTTAGGGCCTCACTGAGTTTCTGAGGCTGGCTTTGAACTTGTGATCCTCCTGCCTCAGCCTCCTGAGCTGCTGGGATTACAGGCATGTGCTACCGCACCTGGCTCCTTTATTCTTTAATGTCACTCTTTTCTGCATTCAAGTTACTACTATCCTAAAGCAGTCTACCTCTCTCTGTCTGTCTCTTATCTTTGACAACCACCAACATAGCCAAGTAACCAGTACAGAAACATTTCTACCACCTAAGGAAATGAATGACATCAAGTCTATGTTTGAAGACTGGTTAGGCCCTTGCTAGTTTCAAAGTCAATCAGCCTTACAGATAATGTAAGGAGAAAAAAAAATCACCAACTCATCCAAACCTTTCAATTTGACAATCAGAGAAATACATTCCCTCTTTTTGCTCTGTCTCTTGGAAGAGACAGGAAAATATCTGCTTCTGTATTCCTATTCCTATTGCAACAACTAACTAAGGGATTGCAACTAGATGCAAGAGACAGAGAACATGAAGTGTCCTTTTATCCTTGTGTCTGGATATCTTTTGGATCTGGGTGGTTGTGTTGACATGGTGGTTTAATGAAAGACCTGAGAGTGGAAATTTAGGAATTTCTCTTCGGGGTTAGTTGGAAGGTTTGGTATATGTATCAACCAAATGGAATTGCACTTTGAGTCACATTTCATAAGCTGATGCTATTTTATTCTAACTCTATAATTTTACAGAATTAATGGGATTTCAAATTGTTGTAAAGAGTTCTTTACATTTTTGGAGGTTCTGTGTTTTTTTTTGTTTTTGTTTTTGTTTTTTTTTTGCATTCTTTTGAAAAGTGTCCTATTCGACACTGAGTAGTTTTGGTCTCTCTGACTTCATAACCCTAGTACATAACAGAGTGGTGGCCAAGCTGATGGTATGTTTTGTTGGGGAAAATGCAAAAGAAAAAAAAATTGAAACATTGACTTTTAGGTATCCGTTTTCATGGCCTGATTGTCATAGCTTCTTAGTTTCAGACTCTGGTAAATTCTGGGTAGGTTAATTAACTGACAAAGTGTCTCATTACTGGACAAATGCGATGACAGATTATCTTTGAGAGTATTTTAAAACCCGAAATTTATAGATGTATTTCAGTTTCTTAAAAAGCTATTTCTATTGCCAAACAGGAAGTGACCAGAATAGGGTCTGTCCACCAGGGTCAAATTGGTTTCTTGACTTCTCTGTATGCTATAGTTTAAAATAAATTTTAATAGTGGAGTTTCCACTGTGACACCTAGGAGACAACTGGATGGCCTAACAAATAGCCTTGTTAGGTCATTTTCAGCCCATGATGTGGAACCTCCAGCAAACTGTGCTTCATGATTTCTTGCTCTCAGAAGCTAACAACCCATGCTGTACAATTCATTGCATTATAATTTTTATTGGATTATTTCTACCTTAGAGTAAACAGGGGGAAGCTTCTGTATTTTGGAAAATGTTTGGACTCTTCCATCACTAAAGACATGTCAAGTTTTCAGTCATGGTCCTCTTCTGATCTCGTGTAGAAAACACGCTTGGAGCATGGCCTTTGAAGACAAAGTTTACCTTGATTCAATGCGCTTCATTAGCATTTGTAGGCCAAGGATGTAAAGTAATTGATAGCATTTTAATTTAACAGACACCCTAAAGTTCTACCTGTATCAAACTGTTTTGTCTTGAAAATAGTCTTTGGGATTTTTAAAATCATTTGCATCCACATGACTTTAAAAATTTCCAAATATAAATGAATATGGACTAAGACATTTGCTTAAAAGAATATTCTTTTAACTGTTTACGTTCTGTCAACTGTTTTGGTAGGCAGCTGGGTTGTCACATTAGCACACTGAGAACACGCTTTCAAGGCTCTGGGTCATAGATAAATATAGAAGAGACAGGACCATTGGAGTTTTCATAGTTACCTGCGATGGTCAGAGCCAGACAGAAGATGAGAGTTGGCAAGTTGAGCATCCATCCTCAGTTTAAATAGACTGAATATGAGGGCTGGGGGACATAGTCAGAGAAGCATGAAAGAAGGAAGGGTCCTTGTAATCTTTTGAACATTTTCAATGAAGATGTTCTTGAGGAGTAATTTTTGGAAATTGTCAGAGTCACCGGTCTTGCTAGAATATTCTTATTTCCATGTATGTATAATTCAATGCTGTGTCATGAGTATCATTAAGGGACTTGCTGCTTCTCACTTCCTATATATTATCAGGCCTCTTTACCAAAATCTACACTGCATTTTTTCACTGTGGGCAAAAGGCAATATGTTTATGAATTTTTAATATTCCTGTCAAGACCTTACAAGAAGAAATAACTTTGCGAGGTATGTAGGGATGCTAGCAGTAGGTTGGAAAGTGGATCATAATCTCAAAATAGTAAATGCTAGCTAAGTGGCTTTCCCACAGAGTGTCAGTGTGTCTTGGTGAGGCAAGAGAGCATTTGTAGAAGAGCATTTATTTGCAGCTCTCCACTGGTTCCCATCCTTCGCACCAACCTAATCTCCTGGGCTCTCCTTGAATCACGTTCTGTAAACACCTCCTCAGGTTGATCTGTGTTACCAAGGACAGCAGGAAGGCCTCTTTCCTTGTCCTTAATTTATGATTTGTAATGGTGTTTAGGTGTAAACACAAGGAGATGGCAGGAAATATCAAGAGATAGACACAGGATAATAGGGAAAATAAAATCACAGAAGCAGAAAGTGGATAGGTATTCTAGAGATACTCGCCCTGCTGGAACTGTTCGGGAAATCTCTGGTAGATGTATTCTTTTTTGGATACTTTCATTGATTTGGGGTACACTCAATACATACTTTCACAGGCAAGGCATTCCTTTGGGGGAAGTCCTAATTTTCGCCCCCACACACACTTGAAAATCATTAATTGATCCAAATCTCTATTTTATGGTTGTCTTACCCTTTGGCCTTGGCTCATTATTTGTGACAAGACTCAGATCTAAAACATACATTTGCAATACATATAGGATTTATCAAAGGTAACTTGAGGAATTATGAATAGTTAAGCATTGCTTATTGATTTAATTAATGGCAAAAGAATTTCTAGATAAATTATGCTTTCTCACACTTCCAAGACGATGTGACATGGACTGCACAGAGTTTATTAATTGCTTAGGGAATTTGTTACTTGATTATTGTTTATATTGTGTATCCTCTAGTTCACAGTTCCTGATGCACTTATATAAATAAAATGATTAAGATTTTGGTCAGGAGTATTTATTTTACATTTTGAGTACAAGAATAAAGATGAAGAAACTGTAAAGGCAACTGTGGCCCCCAGATCATGGTACTCAGATATAGGATCAGCAAAAGGAGCATTTAAAGATGGAGTTTTGATAAGAGTTGGATTCCTGGATTAAGCAGATGGTAATATCTGAATAATTATTGTGAAAAAGAGTTTAAGAGGTAGCTCAAGGTCAAGATATCTGAAGAGGAATTCAGATATCTTTTTATGATTATGGAAAAACCATGGATCATTCTAGATATGTCAGTAAAATTATGCCAAGTTCAGCCAAGGTAACCATTATCTCCCAAATTTCAAAGTCTTGATGCAATAAAAGTTTCCTCCTCATTAGCCTTCCATGACCAATGTGAGTTGGCAGGTGCTGTTCTTATGAGTCACTCAGTGACACAACATGATCTAGTATCCTTCTTGATACATATTGCCTGAAATCAGTGGGAGAAGGGAATATTGTGAACACCATACTTGTGCCTAAAACTTCCTCAAGAAGTGTCAAACATCTCTTTGATTCATATTTCATTGTCCAAAGTTGATCACCTTGCTGTGCCAAACTTAATGAGGGGACATCCAATCTTACCTTACTGCAAAAAATAGAACAGGATGGTTTCAGTTATCGCCACTGTTGAGCAGAGAAAGAAATGGTGGGAAAAGAGTGAGGCCAGTAGCATGGGGTGGTCTTGTCCACACACCTGTATTCCTGTATTCCTATATTATGGTTGTGTTCTAAAGGCTGAGTGATTTTAAAAATGCATAATTGGTTTGAAATTTTAGAGGGTATCACTAAAGCCATTATTTCATCCTATTTCTTACATCTCATTTGTTTGTGGAACCTTTCTGGGTTCCCAGGTATTGGTGAATTACGTTGGAGTGATATGGAGTTGGGCCTCTCATGAATAGCTATAGGGCTCCCTCTGTGTCAGTTTTGTTTAATATTCTTTTTATTACTGACTTGGATTAAAGAGAGAAAGATTCAAGTATGGGGAACTGTGTGATGCTGCTTGAACCTACATAATGCAAGGAGCTAGCTGAGAGGGTTAACTGAACAGAACACAGAATACAAAGTAATCTCAATGGAGCATATGAGCCTATAGTTAAACTTAACAGGGAAATGTAACTCTGCATTTAGTTAATTTTTATATCACCTATATATGCAGAGGTTTGGGAATGTCTGACTTGAAATCAATGATTCTAAATCCCTCCCAGGGCTCTTAGCTCATCACAAGTGATATAAGCCAATAGGTTATCTGTCAATCTGAAAAAGCAATACTCTCACTTGATAAATGAATTTGACCCAGATGTCACAGATTCTTCCATTAGTGGTTACTCACAAACATCTGTCAAACACATGAATAAATGAATTAAAAGAAAGACAAATGTTTGTGGGTTTCCAAAAGTGACACATCCACATATATACAAGGGCCCATGCACACACACACACACACCCCTAGCAGGGCAATTAAAATTCCTCCTGAAAGAGGAACATAGGTTTGTTCTAAATAACCCAAAGCCACAGACAGCATATTTCTATTTATGCTAATTTGAACTCTGTTTTAAAAAGTGAAGTGCTCAGGGATAATAAGCAGGTTAATGAATTAGAGGGGGTTATTATAAAACCCTATTAATTCAATCTAGAGGTTTTCAGGCAGAGACTTGACTATTCAGATATCCCCTTGTGATATGCATGTCCATCGTTTGGGACATAGCCACACAGTATGAACAGAGGGACTCTGACTTAAGATAAGTAAATGGGCCTTCATCTGGCTCTATCATTTACTAGATTTAGGGACCTGGCCAAGTCTAACCTACCCCAGCTAACTTAGGTGATTTTGTTTCCTCATCTGTAGGAGAAATTGGGACTGTGTGAATTGGGGTAAAACATTAACAACCTTCAAGACTGGTAGTGGGAGCCGAGATACCGTACCTGAAACCTTGGCCAAATTGCAGTATTTTACAAAGACAGCAGACATGAAAATGACATTTTCAAACTGGCCTCAGAAAACGGATGTGGTTATACAACAAACATACTATTGAGAAGCCAGGATTACCAGCCTTTCTATCAGAGACTTTTCAATATAAATGAAGTGATTCCAATGTGTTTTGAGACGATGCTTTGAGGATTACTAACAGAGTAGCTATTACAAAATAGTCATACCCACGGGCCCATGCCCTAATCCTATTAGAAGGCAGACTAGACACTACTTATTTTGGTTTGTCAACCCTCCTTTGGCTGATGCTAACAACTGTTAGTTCTATTATAAAGGACACTTAGAACATTTGGGAGTCAGCAACCACAGCCCTGAATGTTCTGATTGTCTCTGTCTTCAGGGTGTAGACAATTATTCAGTGGCTCACTATATGTATCCTGGATTGCATGAAATAAAAATGGAAACTTAAATGATATAAGGATGCAACATGGTATATGATACAATGATATAATTTACGTTAGAGTATTTAGATGACTTGCCCAAGGAAACAGGACATCATTGAGCAACACCCATCCGATTGATTATTGTGTATTGAGAAAATAGGTTTAAAAAAGCAGGATATGCAATTTATGACTGTTTCGGGTGGGAAACACAGGTTCTGACTAGTTGTAAGGAAGCAGGTCAAATCAGAAAGTGATAAACAGGTAGGCATTTCTGCTTTAGTGCTCAATAAATGTCCCTGTGGAGGCATAACTGAGCCAATTTTTTCTAATAGTTGAAAGCAACCTTCCGGGTATAGGCAAGTTCTGTAGCACAAGTGGGTTGCTCTCTGGAATAGCTGCATTGTTAGCTGCAAGGAAAACTGGGGTGCTCTAAGATAGCACTGCTTAAGCATCAATGTGCAGAATTTATTGATAGGGCTAGACTGACACTGATACCTGCATTCATACCTAGTTCCCAGACATTGCCCATATGGCTGGTTCTCATCACCCCTTTTAGAGTAGCAAGGGAGCCTTCATAGTCTCAGGCCTGGCACAGAGGATTGAGACAGCCTGTATCTCTGTGTCTCTCTTCCTCTTTCTCTTTGTCTCTCTCTGACTGTATCTCTCTCTGTCACTTTATCTCTTTCTCAGACTTGGTCTCTGTCTCTGTTCCTCGCCGTAGCCATTTTGGTTCAACTGAAAATTGTTACAGAGTTTTAACAGAAGGACTATGAGTAGGCTTAAGTACATATTAATCACTTCTGTCCCTGGTTGGCTGCCCAGTTCTTAGGGGCAGAGATGTTCTTGCCCATGCAAAAGGGGTTCTGCTAGTTCAGCAACACAGAAAATTTTAATCTCAGAAAGCATCAACAAGTTCCATGAATGAAGCTCATTATCTATGATGTAAATGTTCCTAAGATCACTTTCTTAAAGGAGAATTAAATTCCTGTTTAAGCTAGAAATGATATGCCAATGTAATAATAATAATGCTTGTCATTTATTGAGGGCTTACTGTATGCTACATGTTTTATTGGAACCATCATATTAAATTCATATGACTCCTACAAGGTGGAAACTGTATAATTGGCTCTGTGTCTCGTATGAAGAATCTGAGCCATATTACTAACCTCCTTGCCAGTGTTGATCATGCCAACTTTCAGCTGTTGTCTCTTATTGTTTTTTTAAGAGAAAAAGAAAGAATCAGTTTTATTTAGTTCTTCATATGGTTTTCGTTGCTCCAACATTTAGTTGTGTTTGTGGTGCTGGGGATGGAACCCGAGTCCTCATGCATGCCAGGCAAGCACTGTAATGCTGAGCCACTGCTTCAGCTCTCTCTTATTGTTATTTGCATGTGGAAACACTAATGGTTCAGCATACATTTATGGAACTATTGGGAATATACAAATGCATTCTGTAAGTCTTTGCAATATCTTTATACATGAGCTATTGTACATAGAAAAAGTACAATATAGTTTTCCACTGTTTTTGTGTTTTGTTTTGTTTTTAAAGATGAAGTTCTGCTAGCCTTGAGAAAGTATTTGGTTCTTTTGCTTTTCTGTTAAATCAGGAACAAGATTATTTGAACATAGCTACTGAATTGGTATTTGTTCAATTACAGAAGAAGAGAAAGAAAGAAGGATTAAAAAGTGGGTTTGTTGAGCAAAGAAAGAGCTGTCTGTTGGGGACACTTATCTTTACAAGACAAAAACCTATGCATGTTTGCAGGATCATGAGTCTGTGCCTGGCTTAAATCACTGATGACTGAGACCCGCAGCCTATTGGTGCCTTTTCCTTTTGGGGTAGGTCCCTCTTTCTGCTTAAAGATTTATAGTAGACATCAGCAAATTGAAAAGCATGAGAAATGGAACAGAAAAGAAAATCATTTCAATTTATTTATCACAACTTTACTCATCTTGATTTAACTACAGAGACATTCTTGTGTGAAAATGTTTTTCCCCCTCTAAGAGGTCATGAAAAGTTCTTTGGGATAGATCATTTTGTAGTTAGCATTTTTCCTTCCTTAGCTGATTTTTCCAAACTTGATTTTTCCAGTAGAGGAGTCTCATAAATTCAGGATCTCACAGTGCAGGGCCAGTATTTTAATTTTCTCTTCTGGACTTATGGAAACAAAAATAGAAAAACAGTGTGATTGAAAAGAGGTACACTTCAAAGGCAGTCTATTTACCACTTTCAAAGACAAATTCTCTGGATCCCAAGGAAAGGAGGCACCAATAAAGCAAAAACTTAGGCAAAGGATTTTGGAGCCTTGATGTCTCAGTCGCCAGTTGAGTGTCCTCCCGTGGCCCCAGCACCCCTTTTTTTCATGTTTTTGGGGTTTTTTTGGGCAGCATGCTAAATGTGGCCCCCTAAGCTGCGTCTTCCTTGCTCTACAAGATACACACATAGATCGTGGTATAACTGAAGAAATAATAAATAAAGTATACCAAATGGGGGGGTGGTTGGGATATGGTGAACATCTGTCTAGCTATGAACAGAGACCTGCAGCTCCTGACTCCATCTTGTAGTCAACATACCTCATGATCTCCACCAACCTCTTTCATTTTGAGTCTTGTCAGCACAGCCACCCCACTCTTCTTTTCCTTCATCAGATCTTGATTTTGGAAAGATCCAAGGGGCATTTATTCCAAAGTCTTCATGTTGCCAACCAGAAACTGTAGATTTTAACTGATGAACATTTTGTGTCAAGTGAGAAATGTGGACCTCTGAAGTCTTCCAAACCAGAGGATTTGGTTCCGTGGCTTGAAGAAGGATGCCTTCAGGTGTTTTCCATCACCCAGTCAAGGTACGGGTATGTTGGTAGACTGTGAAACATGGTGGGCCTGCACAGACATGGGACGTTTGGGAGTGTCCTCTAGAGGTTTGTCAATCTGAAACTTAGGCTGAATCATGGGAATGCCAGTGGCTATGGTAGACAAAGAAGGGAGTTCTCTGTGTGGGTATGAGTGCATTTTGCTCATGGAGTCACTCTCCGTGTGCCTGTGTGTATTTGCACATGCTCAGTGAGCAAGGAGCAGGCCAGTGTGACTACAGAAAGAGGAATGAGCTAGACAGTTATATAATGAGCAGATCACTCATTCTCTGTTGCCACCACCACCATCAAGAGAATATTGTCCAGTGATTACAGGGGTGCCTTGGACTGTTGGGATGCACTACCTTTGGGGGCCTTTGGAAAGAACTCAGAAGTTAGCTGCTGTGAATGTGTTCTTAGATCCAGAGCATGACAGCACTTGGGAAAGACACAGCAAGTGGCTCATGGGCATTTCTCCAGATTGAATTAAGCTATGTGTGCAGCTTGAACCTTATTCTATCTAACATAGATTTTTGTGTGAATATAAGTTCAAAATTGTTATAAAACAAGTTTATATAAGAATAGTCTTCCCTATTGTCAGATATATGCAAAGACAGAATTGAGAGTATGGTGAGGCTGAAAATATTCATGTGTAGGCTGGATAATTCCTCGACATGACTATAGTAGAAGTAATCCAAACATCAGATAATAAATTGACCTTGTAAGTTCTTTTCCAAAGCCGAGATTCTGTCTTTTATTTGTAACTGTCTTCTTAAGGTGTTCTTTCTCAATTCTTTTACATCAGAGTCTCAGGAGAAGATAAATAGAATGTCAGTAATAGTGGGAGGCAGCAGAGAATTATCTGCAGAGAATTCTTTTTTTTTTTTTAAACAGAAATACAGTCTTGTTTGTTTTAAATGTTTGGTCTATTCCATGTCTTCACAGAGATCTGGAATGGCATTAACATGTGAGTGGCAAAGCGGTCCGGTCTTATCTCAGCATCGGCATTAAACCAAGTAGCTTCAAAGGTTTGATTAAACATACTTATAATAATTACATTCAAAGCTTTTGGAATTCCAGCAGTTTTTTGAAGAATTCAGCATTTAATGAAGTAAAATAAATTACAAGGCGTTTTGGTCAGTGAATAAGCACTTTTGCAGCTTAGAACTACAATTTATCAATAGGACTCGTTACGATTAGACTTGTTTTCTAGCTTTCTTTGAAGGTTTAAGGGCCATTGTCCACCCACACATGAGATTTAGTCACAGACTATTATGAAAAGAAATAATTATTTTCCCAAGGTCTGCAGGACCAGATTCAATTTTAGAAAATGAGCTGGTATAATGGTTTGTGCCCTACTCTATCAGTCAAAAGCAGTAAGATATGTGGGGCAGAAGCAGATTGCAAAAGTAATCAGAGGATTCTGGTGATGGCTACAGGGGTTTGAGCTAGAGTCAGCATGCTACTCCCTGCTTACAGTCTGGGGTAAATGAGGCCCAAAGTGGACACCTGGACTAGAGCCAGGACAGAGTCCTGGGGACCAAGATGGACTTGGGGGACAGGGAGAATATATTGGTTACATCAAAAGATGTCACAGTAGCAGTGTGAACCATGTTGTTCTCATCTCACCTGGGAGGTGATGGGGTAAGAACAGGCAGGAAATAAGGACATCAGGAACACTGGACAAATGGAGAACTAAACAGTTTGGGTCTAGACCTCCAGTCATGCCTGATGGGTAATATGAAGTTCAGGACCCGGGGAGCAGAACTAGTCATCAGGAATTAAGAAGAAAGATATGAGCATATCAATTCATATCGATTCACACAAAATTGTGAAATGAGATCCTCTGGCCATCTAAATTGTTGTTTTGAGTTGATTTATTTATTTTTTTATAGAGAGAGGGAGAGGTAGAGAAAGAGAGAAAGATAGGCTCTATTTTATTTATTTTTTCATCTGGCTTTTGTTTCTCCAACACTTAGTTGTGTATGTGCTGCTGGGGTTTGAACCCAGGCAAACGCTCCAACCACTGAGCTACCATTCCATCCCCTTGAGTTGAATTTTTGTTATAAAAACCACTCCACTATTTCTCACCTTGATTTTCTTTTCTTTTTAAATTAGCTGTGGCATTCTTGATGCTTAGAAAATTTGTCTGATTCATTTTTTTGTGTCTCTAAAACCACCAGCAATCCTTGTAGGTTATAGGCCATGTGCGTGCAGAGGGGTTGAGTGGGTGTAAATGTGTAAATTACGGCTTACCTTAATTGGATTGGATTGTCCCTGCTATTGCCAAAATTACCTCCAACCCTTTCTCTCTTGGACTTTTGGTCACTAGAGACAAGTGGGCAGTTTCCTCTGAGAACCAGCAAGTTCAGCTCTGCACAGGCGTAAATGAATAGTTGCATAACAAACAGTTGTCAAAGGAATGAATTCAACATTCCTCATCTATGGATGTTGGAGAGACAGCTGCCTCTGTAGCAAATAGCAAAGGAAAAGAATGGTCTCAACTCAGTAGCTTAAAATGCATGTGCCCTTCATCCCGATCCTCTTCCCCTGTATCCTGAAGACTTTCCATATACACCTGAGTGTATATTTTTAGGATCCCAGGTATATTTTCTTTAGAGGCTAAATAAAATATTTAGGCTAATATACTAGTAAGGTACATTGACAATTCCTGTTCAGTGACATAAAAAAAAAACCAAACTGCTGAAAGTTCTGCTTTATTTCACCATTTCCTCATTTCCTTTTTTTAGCCATGGAGGGCTGCCCATCCCACCCCACTCACCTTTCCTGGAAGACAAGATCATTGCTATGGTTACAAATTGCTTAATCAATAGTCTAGGAAACAATTGAAGCCACTCCTTCCTGACCTAGCTCTTGTCCAAGTCTCATTGAGGAGACTGCATCTTTTTCTGTAGTTCCTGTTGACACAACAGCTTCTGCCTCATCCGGAAATTCCCTTGAAGGGGGACAAGATTAATTTAGATGTTTTAAAGGGCAAGCAGTAAGGTTAGAGAAGCTATTTTTAAATTTAAATCTTCGTTGAGTCATATGCATCTATATTTTTACAAACACCAATATAAAATGCTAACATGTAGATCTATAGGCATGCATGTTACATAGTATTCTTGAAGGAATTGTTTCAATGCATTTGATGGTCAGAAACCACAGAGTCACTTAGATTATGTCTTAACAAATTAACTTTGCCATTTGGTAGTTTATTTGGATCCCGGAAATAGCTACTGAGATCTTGGGATGTATTAACAAAAGCAAGATATGTAGAACAAAGGAGGAGGAAGTCTTGTGCCTGCCTAGTTATAGCACCCCTGCATGGTATATTCACATGTAGACTGTCTATTGAAAGGGAGATGGATGAACTGGCAGATACCAGAAGAGAGTGAGCAGAGATGTGAAGTAGTCAGAAATGATCTGTTATGAGAAACCGTTAAAGCAACTCAAATCATTCTTGGAAGTGAGTTTACTTAGGAGACCAATTGAATGTCTTTGGACATCTAAAGGGTTGGCATGTAAATAAAAGATTGCATGTTTTGTATTATCTCAAAGGACAGAAATATTTTCAATTTGGTGGGCAGTAACCAAAGTGCTGATTTCAAATCAATTTAAAGAACTCTCATCAGAATTATTCAAACTTCATGTATTTGGTGCCATTTTTTTCTGTAATAGTTGCCCAGTGTGCCTTATGTGACCATTCTCCTTTTCAAAAGCCTGTTTCTTCAGCTCTGACCTGGGAATTACCTGCCATAGAATCAAGTCAGAGGAGGGAGAGCTGAGAGAGATGGTAGAAACACAGATAATTCAGATTCCTGGGCTTTCCAAACCAAAGTGTGAATTCTAACAAATACATTGTGAATTCTAACAAATCTTTCTTTACATACCACTATAATTCCTGGTTCAAGAATTCACCTGTTTTCCTAAGTCTGAATTTCTCACCAGCAGTTTCAAAGTCCTTGATCTTCTTGCTTCTTCTTACCCACCTCTCCTTAAAACGTTTTCTCCAGTCATCATCTTGCCTGGCCTTCAACTCCCCGTATTTTTTCTGGAGGGGGATTACTATGGATTGAACCCAGAGGTGCTTCACCACTGAGCAACACCCCTAGTTCTTTTTATTTTATTTTATTTTTTCATTTGAGACAGGAAGGGTCTCACTAATTTGCCTAGGGCCTCACTAACTTGCTGAGGCTACCCTCAAACTTGTGATCCTCCTGCCTCAGCCTCCCAAGTCATTGATGTGTGCCACCACACCTGGCAACTCCTAGTATTTTCACCAAGCTTCTTCTAGTACATTTAGTTCATCACTATATTTGCTTTGTCTAACATATCCTGAAACCCTTCCATCAACATCATGGGACTGTGCTGTTCATCTTGTATGTTGCACTGTCTCTTGGGAGTTGTGGATCTTCTCTCCCCGGCAGGAAATAAGGATTTCTGAAGCACCTAGCATGATGCCTAGCCCAAGGTATCCCAGGCACTTGGAGCGTGCAAGGAAAGTTTAGGTCATTTAGATCAACTTGCCATCTGAGGGCTGAATCTCTTATACCAAGTGCAGCATTCCCACCACCACTGGGGGAAACCTAGAATGTTCTGAGCACCTTTGGACCTCAGGTATGTTTTCATTATTTTGAGTGCAGTTCATTCTCTTTCTAGCAGTCACTTGTCAGCCCAGGATTTTTCTTGAGTTTTCACAGAACAAACATAACAACTACCTGCTCTACAAACATACATTCACCCATCCCTTTGTTTCTCATAAGCCTCATTAAACTTGCTTTCCTAGTGTGTTAATGTGATTTCTTGCTGTAGTGAGTCTGACGAGAGAGTAGCATTTGATAGAAAATTAAATATCTAAGGGGAATGTTCTGGGGTTTATTTTCAGGTTTTATTTTGTTTTTGGGTGAGAAGGAAATATCCAGTGATCATCTCGGAGGACTTTAAATAGGTTTGATGTTCTTCCCTTAGCAGCCTATGCAGCACCACAACAGAAAGGTTTTAGAAATATTCATTTTGATGTATTTCCCTTTTAGCCTATATTCACAGTGAACCTTCCAAAGTGCCCTGTGATGGCCAGATGACAGCCGCACACTGTCAATAAGTTCTGTTGAAGCCAAATTGATAATATTGAAACAGTTGGCACTGTACATTATGATTTTAATCTGCCAAACCATCTTCCTCTGACTCATAAAATTATAACTAAATACCATACCCATGGCAGCTTTCACCTGAATTGATCATTTCCTTTTGAATATTATCTTCTTTTAAAACTTCCATTCAAGAAATGAATGCATTTCCAGTTATCAGTGTCTGTGTCTGATAGTCTAATCCCACTTATGCTCCTGACTGCAAACGGCAGCATCATCAAAGCTACACAGAGCAGGGCTGTAATTCAGGTGCCCCCCTTGATGCACAAGGATGTGTTGTCACTAGGATGCTTGCTTGCTCGACATCTGTCATGTGCAGCAGGGATGGATTGTGGCAAAGCATCTGTGTCTCCTCTCTGCTTCTCCCTGTGACCAATGGTGTACCAAGAGACAGCTGACTGGATTAAGAATACCCAAGAGAGGGCTGGAGCGGTGGCTCAGCAGTTACAGTGTTTGCCTGGCATGCGTGAGTATGCGAGTTCAAACCTCAGCACCACATACACAAGGAAGTCTCAGAGCAACAAAGGCCACATGAAAAAGTAAATAAAAAATTGCTTCTCTCTTTCTCTCTCTCTCCCTGTTCCTCTCTCTTAAAAAAAAAATACCCAAGAGAATGGAATCTACTTTGTTATTAAAGAATCTCAAGTGCACAGAATCATAAGGCCTCTGCTGTGGGTGTAGGAGATGTTTGTTTATTTCTCCTCCAGCTTGTAGGAAGGGAGGGCATCTTGCCTTTAGGGTTCTGGGGGGTGTTAAGCTTCCTGGACTAGGGCAGTCAACAATTGCAGATTCTCATAGGACCACACAATGCTTCTGCGTATTAATGCTCATGGTTGTTAATTATAAAATTATGTGTGTAGTTATTTGATTTATATCTGCATCCCGTCTTCTGCTTGCTAACCCATGTGCGTGGTTTTTGCCACCTCCTGAGATGCAGTATCTCTGATGGTGCCTCATTCCCCATATGAGGTTGACAGTCACTAGATATTTTTTGAAGAGGTGAAGGCCATTCACTGAATATTAGAACTGATGCTTCCTTCACATTTTCCCCCTTCTTCCTCTTTCCAGAGCCATTGTCTCGTCCACCTTCTGAGCATGTTCTGGAGTTTTTGGTAAGAGCCTTTAGAAGGTCGTGCAGCTGAGAATCCTTCCACCAATTTCCTGTCCCATATGCTCCTGCCCATACTTACTTTCCAGAACCACTTCAATCTTGTCACTCCCTAGAGTTTCTAGCCAGTTCTTCACCCTTTTTTTTTGCTTTGACTTGCTCTGCAAGCACAGGCCTGCCCATTTGCGGACTGAAGTGTTATAAAGAGCAACTAACTGTGTGTCCGAGACAATAGTTGTACCAAAAGAATGAGCGAGGCACAGGCCCTTCCTCAGACATGGTCACTGTGGGAAGAGAGAGGCAGGCCTACAAAAATAGGATATAATGCAGTATGAATTCTAGTCCTGGCCTGTCGTTAGTGCTAACAGAACCCATGTGAGAGAGGTGGAAGACTTTGGCTTTAGTAGCTTCTTGTTTGTAAATGAAGGTTGCATGTGGCTGCCCCACCCTGGCATTGACAGACAATCCATGGGACTGAATTTCCTGTCCTTGAGTCTCAATATCTGTAATACTCAGCTCAGGTTGCTGACCAGATGGCTTAATCAACAGAGATTTCTTTTCTCATGGTTCAGAGGCTGGGCATATAAGACCAGGGTTTCAGAAAATTTGGGTTCTGGCAAGGGCTTCTTGGCTTGCAAATAGCCATTTTCTTGCTGTATCCTCATCTGGCCTTTCCTCTCTATACAAGCACATAGAAATAGAGAGTTCTGATATCTTACTCTTCTCATGACATGGCAGCAGTCAAATCAGATTAAGCACCTGTACATATAACCTCATTTCAGCTTTAATACTTCATTACTGGCTCTATCTCCAAATGCAGTTCCACTGGGGGCTACGAATGTGGGTGGTTCATAATTCAATCTGTAACTATCCTAATGGGTGGTACCTGCCATGTACATGTGCTCCACCTTCCTGCACGTTTGTACCCATATGTAACCAACCCAGCAGTCCTGAGCTTATGTCCATCTACTGCCAACTTAGATGTGGAGCTATTTCCAAAGAGTGGTGTGCACATGTGAAGGTCTAATCATGGTCTCAGTGGTGATTGTGACCCTGGTCAACCTAGATAACTTTTCTAAGCCTCACTTTTCCCACAATGATGCTAACTTGCAGGGAGAGGCCTCTTGGGAGGTTTTCCTACAATAGCATAAGTTTTCACATACACATAGCACTTGAACTTGTTCAAGCCTATACTTGGTCAAAAGTTGGTTTTCCCACTGAAACTCTACCTGAGCTACATGTATTCATAGCTTTTGAGGATGAGAATTATGCTTTCTCCCTCCCTTCGAGCTCTCCAGTAAAGTCTTTTGTCCAGAAGGCTGATAGATGGAAATCCTGACTCAAAGCAAAGTGGAATGGTAGGGGAGAGAGATCAAGTCACAAGAGCAAAAAGTTATAGGCTACAGAGAGTCTCTATTTGATATTTGTAGCCAGTAGCACTAGAAAAAACAGAGAATAAACTGTTCCCATTGGCAGAATACAATTTTGTTTGTTGTTACTCTACTCATTCATGAGGAATATCTTTGCTTTGTTCTGGGTCATTTACCTTGAGTTGGAAAGATGCAAAATGAATTAGCCTGGAGGATAGGAGTTGGGGGATATGATTTGTATTAATGTTTTTTGAGATATGATGTTGGTATGCAACGGAAATAACCAACACATTGAAAAGTTAATTCAGCAGGAGTAATTCTGAGAAGTAATGCAACTTATTTGTCACTAAGGAGGACTGCATAGCCAAGTGATTTCTTTATGCATTTTAAAATGTTTTTAAACCCTTGGGTAGCTATAGTCAATTTTTAAACATGTTTCTTCATTAATTTTCAATTTGTAAATGTACATTTTACAGGAGTGTTTTAATCATCTGGGAAGGCTGTTTCACAGATGGCTCTTGTGTGACCTAAAATTTCGGTGATTATAATGAATCAGAATAGATGATGGTTAAACTTGCTTGGAGATTTGCTGATTGTCAACAGTTTTATAGCTTTGCTGCTGTTCTTGAGAGTTTAGTGTTTCCTAAAAAGGAAAGAAAGGCAACTGTAATGGGACCATCAGAGCCAGGAGTTGCCTAAATGAAATAATTTCAGTGGACTTCTTGCTATTCTCTGTGGAATTCTTTCCAGTGAAGACACACCACAGGCCTGCACATGGCAAGATCATATTGTAGAACAAAAATGCTATTGTGAACTATTTATGCCAATGTTCTCCTTTGGCACTGGAAGTTCCATAGTTCCAGTTCTGGGGATGTAGCAGGTGTATGAAATTTTACCTGTGACTGTTAAAGATGGAACTTAAGATGCATCTAGAAACCCACTATGATAATTGGTAAATCAACTTACAAGACCCCTATTTCTAATTCTCTGTGCTAGAATCATTTGGGTATTATACCACAAGCCTCACCATGCAGTTTGTATGTAGCACAAAGCATGGAAAAAAGAGTCTTGGCTGTTGGATCCACATGTGTTCTTCTCTGTGCCCTTGAACAAGTTAGATAACTTTTCTGAATTTTAGTTTTGTGAAACAGAATAATTATCTGTGCCAGGTACAGAGTTTGAGCGAGCAAATTAGTACATGCAATACAAGACTTGCTCTACAAAATGTAGCTCTTTCTTGGTCTCTTACTACCCTCTTTAAGGATGAATGCCCAGACTGCACGTGCCTGGGCCCTGTGCTTTCCAAGGGCCTCCAAATGTAATCCCTGTTGTCTCCACCTAGCATTTCTTAGGAAGGTCTGAGACCTGCGTGTAGCTGGCAGGTGCTTGCAACTTTAGATTTCTAATGATGCGTAGGGTCTCAGGAGAGCTCCAGGAGAACAGCAAGAGCTAAAATGAGGCCAGAATATTCACTGTGAGGTAGTCAGAGGCCTCCCAGTGGGAATCTAAGTATTGACGTGAGACACATAAATCTTGTCCTGTGGGGTCCTGGTGAGGAAAAGTGACTTCCCATCCCTTAGTTTGAGTATGTGCTGGTATGGGAACGGTGCTGAGCCTGGAGGACTGACTCATTTTTAGCTAAAATAAGGGTCATCACTGGTTATCCTTGCTGACCATGTATCACTCTCAAGAGTGCCTGCTCACCTAGCTTCACCTGTATGCTGAGCAAATCCTGGGAGGTAGAAAGAAAGGGATATTTGATGAGCTTTATGTGAGTTGACTGAATGAGTTAGTCCTCCTGGAAGCTTTTTATTTTAATGAGAACCAAGCACAGTGAAAAGCCAGAGATAGAAGGATCTACTGGTGGAATACCTACTATTAGGCCCTCAGAGTAAAGCAGTAATCAGGTAGCCAGGGCTTATGGACCCTGAGGAGGGTGGTCTCTTGCAACCAAGCTGAGGAGCCACATTTGTTCTTAATACAGGAAATGTGTGAGTACAGTGTGGTGATCCCACATTAACCAGAACACATAGTGAAATTGCCTGACTGTACCCAGTTCCCTTAGTAGGCTGAAAATCCATTCGCAGTGTTTGGGATGGCAAATAGTTCTGCTGCCATACTCCCCTCTGCTAAGCCTGGCTGATGTTCCCCCTGCATAGCAGGTGAATTTCCTGTTGAACTTACACATGAGCTCCTTCTGGACATTGCATCCCAAGCTGCTAGTATTGTTCATCAGATTTCACCAGTGCAATGAAATCTGTTCCCCATCCTCAGGTTTGATTTGAAGATCCTAAATAAAGTAGTCCTAGGAAACTGTATTATCCTGCATTTTACTGATGAGAACATTTTCTATAAAGAAGTTAATCAGCATTCCCAGGGTTATCCAGATCACTTGTTGCAAAAGGACAGCTCCTAATGAGATTTAGCCCTTCCCAATCTTGTGCTCTGCTACTAGGTCCAGGTGCCTCTCCAAAATCACACATTTTATCTGGGTACTGCTTCTCGGGGTGCTGCTTCTCAGGATGTAGATTTCCACTGAAACAGACCAACACACACACACACACACACACACACACACACACCCTCACACATTGTTTTCTTAGTAGAGGGTTTGAAATTAGAGTTAATATGTGATCTCGTCAAATGTAAGTGTTATGTGAAACATTCGATCATGTCCTTCCCTCTGAGAAACTGCCAACTTCCTTCACCTTCTGGGCTCTGGTCAATGAAATAAACATATATGTTTCAATGATGGTGGGATCCAAGTGAGCCCCATTGTAGGAGGATTTTGTGAACAAGGCATTTCTTGTGCCAACCTGTACTGAAAAGGATTTATGGCCAGACTCACTGCCTCCCTTTGTCACACACAGCCTCTGGTCTCCAGGCCATCACTGCATTTGGACTGGGGTGGGGGTTATGAATCCAAAATATACAGTGTTTCAAATTCCAGGAAATAACCAAGTACAGCATCATATTCTCTCTTTCTCCAAGCATTCTATTTGACACAGAAGTGCATGTTCTGATCTGAATGTCAAGGTAGCCTATGTGTAGCTCTTCAACCAAATAACCTCATGTGGGAGTATTCATGGTGAATTCTTCCAAGAACTGGGTTGGTGTTCAATGCCAACTCCCTGGGGCTCTCCTGGCTATCTGCCCATGGTGCTAGCTAAATGCTGTCTTTACTTCCTTCATGACTGCTTCTGTTCTCATCCTATGAAAATCTAGTTGATCCATGTTTGTCTCTGTGACTGCCATTAATTTGTCTAGACTGCATTACCCCTTTGGTTCTCTGAATTAATATGGTATGCATTTTGTTAGAACTGTTTCTTAGGGTTGGGTTGTGTGTTCTGCACTAACCTAGTGGTACCATCTACATAGTTTTCATTGTAGATTTTTTTCAGTTTTTACTGCATTGTTCCAACATATAATAGCAAAGTACATTGAAGCAGGGTCTCTTTTTGATTAATTCACACAAAGGTGCCATCTTGAGTGGTGGCAAAATTACCCACCTGTTCCAATTTCCCTGTCAGACACTGATAGTTTCCTTTTTCTTCACTTCAGAACACACACCTTGAGGTCAAGAAGGAAAAGTAATAGACTAACTCTGTCAGGTTGTCAGAAACTGAACTGGGCAGAATGCTTTGTTCTGATTATGATTACAAAGCTTGAGACTTGTCTCATTTTAGAAATTAAAATCTAAGTAATTTGTTTCAGGTCACGTAGTTGATCATGACAGATCAGTGACTTGTACTCTGTTCTACATTATTTCAAAGTCCACGTTCTCTCTTATATGTTCCATGAGTCCTCAGTATGCATGACTCGTGAAGAACCTTCTGAGGGTTCTTAATAAGTGCTATGAGAATTAGTTCATTAGTAGCAGAGAGCAGCTCATAGAGTTATCATGGTTTTGATTTCTTGTCGGTGAAAAGTAGCTAGCTGTCCTTCCACAGGGTCAAGCACAAAGAAAAAGCACTTACCATGGACTTAAAGCTGCTTGGGGGATTGCTGTCATTCCTTGTTTTCTTCTGTCTTTTCATTCTCAAACTTTCCAGTGTGCCTCTGTATGGAATAAGCTCTGTAGTAACATGGAGGTCATTGGGAATAGGATGAACATTAAATGAACTATTTAGAAATTCCCTGAAACCCAGAGAGCACTGGGATAAAAACTTTGGTTGAAACTACTTGGAACAAGGAAGTTGATATAAAACTCTGTTTTGATATTCAGCATCACACTCTTAACTAAGCAGTATGGTCCTGTGAGCAAAATATGGCCTGTGTGGGCCATGACCCCATTTTCAAAGAACTTATATTTGAATGAGGTTATGTACCTTATAGAGAAGGAATAAATGTGATATAATTTCACATGATAGGTAATAACAGGTGATACAGTAGAGTGGGGATCATTAAACTTATGGCCCATGAGACCATATCTGCTCAGCTACCTGTTTCATACCACGTTGGAACTAAGATTGGTTTTTTATGTTTAAGTGATTGAAATTAGAATAATAACAACAAAAAGAATATTTATGACACATAAAATTATATTAAATTAAAGTTTGGTGACCATAGTAAAGTTTTATTAGAACAGTTATGTTCATTCAATGGCAGAATTGAGTAGTTGCCATAGAGATCATAAAAATAATTATCATTTGGCCCTTTACAGAAAAAGTTTGCTTATTCCTGTGATGGACAGGAATGGGGGTATAACTTCACTAGGATCGGCACAAAATGGCTTCACAGATCTTCATCACCACCATAACCGTCATTGGCATTGTCACCACCGTCATTATTTTGTTTTCTAGCTGAGTAAGCCCTGATAAACTATTTAACACATCATTTTCTCATTTGGACCTGATAAACTTTACAGGCCATCCTTGCTTTATTTCATGACTTTTTGAATGATGTATAGTAAAGTTCTTCCCTGTCAGAAATTATTATATTTGTTCTAGTGTCTACAGCCAATTTTTTAGCCTTCCTTGCTTCTCTGTGCCTCCTACCTGTGTTTTTACACACCTCATTCTTCTGTCAGATGGTGTCCGCCAACAAATTGTATTAGTCTGAGGAAAACATAATTATGAAGGTAAAACTGATACAAAATAAGGTCATTTGCTGAGCCAAATATAAATTATATTTGGATCACCTATTGTTTGGGATTTTCTGCCTCGGTGCTCCCCCTATTAGAGAGCTAATCAGGAGCCGGCTGTGCCGTGTACTGGAACAGTGTCTAATATGTGAGGCTTGTAGAGGCTGCCTGATGAGATAGTTAGCCGGGTGCCATCCATCAAGAGTCTGTCCTACACAGCTGCAGTTTTCCAGTATTGGGGTATACTTTGCACCAATGTTGGAGTCTTTTCAGGCAGATTACTGGCATGAGAAATATACATTTTATCCAAGATGAAAGATTTTAAAAGCCAGAGAGCAGCTTAAAAATGCAGGAAGTATGAAAGTATTGCATATGAAAATCTGGAGATGTAACATTCATTCTTTGGGGTATCAATGTGATTTAGTATTATCAAAAATTTGGTAGATTCTCATAGGAGTAATGATGCATTTAATTTTTTTTTTCATGCTGGGAGTTGAACCCAAGAGATGTTTTACCACTGAGTCACATCCCCAGCTCTTTTTATTTATTTATTTTTTTGTACCAAGAATCGATTGCAGGGGCGCTTAACCACTAAGCCACATCCCCAACCTTTTTTTAAAATATTTTATTTTGAGACAGAGTCTTGATAAGTTGCTGAGGGCCTTGTTAAGTTTTTGAGCCTGGCTTTGAACTTCAGATCCTCCTGCCTCAACCTCCTTAGTCTCTGGGATTACAGGCATGTGCCATCACACCCAGCATTTACTGCTTGATTGATTGATTGATTGAAAGGGTCTAAGTTGCGTAGGGCCTCACTAAGTTGCTGAGGCTGATTTTGAACTTATGATCCTCCTGCCTCAGCCTCCCAAGCTGCTAGGATTACAGGCATGTGCCACTGCTCCCAGCAGTGCACTTAATGACTGAAAACCAGTGGCAAACAAAGCTATTTTTCAATGTGTCATTCACAATAATATTGACATTCATTGGGAACAGTGAAATATGGACATGCCCAAGTTGTTTTCATACAGCAAACAGTCCTTGGTGTGCATATGATTTAATATTCTTTTCTATAAATTGAGCTCCCCCATGAGTGTGTAGCCCATAGATTGGGAATCATCCTTCTGGATCAGGAGTCAACAAACTATAGCTTGTAGGCCAAATCTAGTCCACCACCTGTTTTGGTAAATAAAGTTTTATTGGAACACGACCACAATCATTTGTTTTCCTGTTGTCAGTGGCTGCTTTTGCACTATAATGTCAGAGTTGAGTGATTGTGACAGAAGCCATCTGGCATGCAATTCAGAAATATTTGCTATCTGGCCCTTTACAGAGAAATTGTATGGACCTCTATGTTCAGTTACTGTTTTCTCATGGATAAAGAAGGCTTTTTGAGATATTTAAACACCAGTGTATCATGGCCAGTTCAGTATTATCTGGAGAGGTGGAAGAAAATATGACAGAAATGTCCATGGGATTCAGGGGTAATCAATTCTGTATATTATGCAAAATTTGATTATAACATCTAGAGAATATTTTGTTGTTTATACAGGCAATTCCTTTTTTTTAAGACCATTTATTTGTTTCAAACTACTTAAAATTTTTTTCAGTGCAAACTTTTCAAGTGTTTATCACTGTTTTGCTATCTGCATCATTGTATGCTTTTGAGTGCCCTTTTCTGAGAGGAGAAGATCCAAGAGCTGAATAACTTGAACATAGTGACTGTCCTCTAAACAACCTAAATTGTTCTTCTGTTCCCTGGGTATATCTATGTCTTCTTCCTCAGTTCTTAGAGAAGATGGAAAATATCTGGTAACTTAGGTTGCTTGAGAACTATTTCAAATACACCTATCCTCTTTCATGTAACAGGAATTGGTTAGGTTCTTGAATGGGAAAACAATGGTTTTCCAGAGTTCTAAACATGAAAATGCAATATCAAATATATGAGTTTATTTTATTTTATTTGAAGATAGTAGACTTTCTTTATTTATTCAAGGATTTTTACACAGAACCTGTGCCATAACTCCATGACCTTACCCAATGGCCCATGTCCTCTATCCAACTGCCTATTTGGTACCAAGAAAACTTAGCATATTTGGAGTTGAAACTGAAAAGACAAAGAAGCTGTCAGCATCATTACCACAGTGGCCAGTAAGGTAACATTACTTCTGAGGGTAGTGGGTAGAGGGCACTAAACCAGATATTCAGGAGTCCTGATAGAGGACATGTTGTACTTGGGCTCCTGTTCCCAGAGCCATTCTTTCCCACAGGATGGACATTTTCTAACCTGTCCTCTCAACAGATGGCTGACATTTTTGGAGCAGGACCAAACACCACTCTATGTGACTTAGGCTTGGCAAGAAAGCTGAAGATGTTCTCACATACAGTCTCATTTTTTTGCTCCATGATTTTGATATAAAGTGTTAGTCCAGGACAGGTGGTATAACTTCATGGTAGTGTACTTTCATAGTATGCCTGAAGCCATGGCTTCCATCCCCCACATCCACAAAAATCTAAAGTAAAATAAAAAGTATTAGTCTGTCACTTCATCTCACCAAGAAAAACCTTAACTAGGAAATGTGTAACTGAGCTTTGTGATTGACCCCAGGTGTTTCTGAGAGCAGATTGACCTCGTAAGGTTACCATTATCAGAAATTATATTTGCGCCTTGGGAAATGGTCTGCTTCTTTTAGAGCAGCCTTCAGAGGTAAAGGTGAAATGCGGTTAATGTAATGGATTAGCATTTGAGGTAGCGGTGGGCATCTGGGAGCCCAGAATACTCACACACACTATTTGTTGATAAGAGCTAGGTCCTGACTCAGGCTTCACACTTTGTAAGCAACTACCTTTGGCACTATTTCTACTTTCATAAAGCAGGCCTTCCCTTGCTGTGTGGGCCACCCCTCATTACCCCAAAGATGGTTCATTCATTCACTGATTCACTCAGCAAATGAGTACCTGCATTTGTAAGGTGTGATTCTGTGTGCTGAAAGAGACACTTTTTCCCAAATGTGATGTGTACTTAAGATAATTAGTTGAGAGGGTGGACTTTATCCATAGAAGAACACATTACTTACACGACACTTGAAGAAATGGTGGTAGATAGTGCACTACATCTTGTGAAGATTGAGCTGTCAAGGAAGTAAGAATTCAAAAGATTTTAGAACCATTGTCTTTATTCCCTAAAGACTGAAACAAGAATTACCAAAAGTAATTGAAACAGTGAAAGCAAGATGACAATCTTAAAGAGCACGATAATCACATACAGAGAGAGAGAGACAGACAGACAGACAGACAGAAGCAACTGCTCATGAATAACATGGTGTAAACTAAACATTCAGGATGGATGAGGGGAAACATTTTCTTGTTGGATTTTGTGTGTGTCCTGGGGAGGGAACTATTCTGAGTAATAAACGTATGTACAGAGCACATTCAAGGAAAGGGCAAGTTTCTGGCATGGAAAAAGAATTCAAGATTGCTGGAGGAAATGAAAAAATGAGGGTAATTATTGCAATGCCTTGATTTCTCCATCCATTGAGATATGAAGTAGGATGTCCAGGGACCAGTTGATGTACATGATCATAAATGTTTGGACAAACCAAAGAATGACTATGGTTGAGAGCATAGGGTCCAATAGTAAAGTTTAGGTTGTGGGCTACCAAAAGTGAAGTGATGCTACTCAACACTGCCATTATAGCACAAAACAAGCACCAATAATACATAAACAAATGGGCATAACTGTGGTACAATAAGAATTTATTTACAAAAATTGTCTGAGGGATCATTTTGGCCCATGAGCTGTTGATTACTGACCTCTATTTTTAGAATATGACCTTTTTTTCTGGCTGTATGTGTTCATGTGTATTGCAAGTTGGGGATAGGGGATTCTTCAATACTTTCTACAGTTACAGATTGTAAGTAGCTGGGAAAAAAGGATATAATTAGATTTTGGAATTTAGAAAGGTGACTCCCTAAACAGAATGAAAGAATTGTGTGCGTGTGTGTGTTTGTGTGTGTGTGTATGTGTGTTAGCATTGGCGGAAGTGAGATGAATTTACAGGTTACTGAAATCCTCTAGAGATTATGAGAACAAGGAATAAAACAGGGCATTAGAAATAAAGATCACATTTGGGAGACAATGTGCTTAGATATTTTAGAATGACAGCTAGGTTTCCCCTTAGATAACTGAGAAAATAATTACTAGAGATGGTGGCTCAGGGAAAAGTGCTGCATTCGTATGAGGATAGGTGAGTCTGGTGGGATGTTGTGTTTTGGATATGAGGTGTCCCCCAGAAGCTCCAGTGTTAATGCAGAAATGCCTTGAGGTAAAATAATTAGATAATGAGAGTTGTGACCTAATCAGTTGATCCTAGATTGAATAGATTAACTTGGTGCTAATGATAGGCAGGTGGGTCATAGCTGGACGGGATGGGTCACTGGAGGAATGACCTGGAAGAGTTCTTCTTCCCTGTATCCTCTTCCCCTGCCCCACTTTGCTTTCTGACTGTCATGAGTGGAGCAGTACTCCTTAGCCACACCCGTCCACCATGATGTTTTACCTCACCTTGAATCCAGAGTAATGGAGTCAGCTGACCCTGGACTGAACCTCTGAAACTGAGCCAAAATAAACTTTTCATCTTCTAAGTTGTTCTTGTTGAGTATTTTGGTCACAGCACCAAAAAACTTATACAGAGATTGGTACTGAGAAATGGGATCATTGCTGTGACTGAGCTGACCTTGTGTTTCAGAAGCCTTTGAAACTGGTTTGCAATAGGAATTAAGAAAAGTTGGAGATGCCAGCTTGAGAAGCCTTAGAATGTTGTAAGCAGAGCTTAATGGTCAATTCTGGTGGGAGGTCAGAAGACCAGAATGCTGATAGAAATGTGGACCGTAAAAACTCTGCTCATGGGTTTTAGAGGGGAACAAGGATTCTTTTGGAAATTGGACTAGAAGCCATTCGTATTATATTCTGGGAAAGAACTTTTTTACCAATGTCCTGAGACTTTTTGTAAGGACAGATTTAAAGGTGCTGGACTAATCTTGCAGTGGAAATTTCAAGGGAGCACAGCATTCACGTAGTGTCATTTTAGACTTGTTT
The DNA here is from genome assembly GCA_004027875.1 of Aplodontia rufa. Lineage (NCBI taxonomy): Eukaryota > Metazoa > Chordata > Mammalia > Rodentia > Aplodontiidae > Aplodontia > Aplodontia rufa. The sequence continues at coordinate 2,541 of PVKS010026141.1, read as the reverse complement.
ACTATGAGAATCAGGAGTAGAAAGCAGAGCAGAAGAATGTAAACACTTATAGTTCAGCCAGAAAGATGCATGTAAAATTGGAGCCAGCCAAGGAAGGTGTAGTTTTTGAGGAGATTACAGCCACTAAGAAGATATTAGGTACCTTGCATAAAGACACTAGGAAAGATACCTTGGAGGCATCTCAGAAATCAGCAAGACCATACCCATCACAGATTCATCACAAATTCTTTTAAGAGAACTTGGGAGAATCTTATTGCATGGTGTGTGTGGGGGCACTAGGGAGCTCTTTCTCCAGTGTTTATTTTACTGTGCTCAAGCACTTTGAGGCTACTGCTGCAACCACAGCACCTTTGGACCCATCTACTATTCAAGCTGGTGGCAGCAGACCTTGGCATCATCCCTTTGGTGCTTGTTCTAAAGGAATGCAAGTTGCTGAAGTTTGGGGATCATGGAAGTTTCTATCAAGATTTCAGAGGAAGACCTGGGAGGTCAGGCAGAGTGTAGAAGAGTTGGAATCCCTAAGGGCTTCCCTGAAATACTGATGCATGAAGCTGTAAAGATAAAACAGAAGCTGGAATGGAATTAAGAGATTCCAGTAGTGTGGGCTTCTGCCAAGGAAAACTGCTGGATGCAGAGAGACCCAGGATAAGAGAGAGACCATGAGTGCTACAACTTGCAAGGCCAAAAGAGTGGGCTGCACAAGCATTTTGGAGATCACATCTTGCTGCCATGTACCCCAGATGCCAAATGTAGAGCTATGGAACTTGTTTGGCCAGGTGGGTTTTGGTCATGTTTTTGTCCTGTCCCATCCCTTCTTCTATTCCACTATTTCTCCATTTTAGAATGGAAATGTTTACTCTATGCCATTATACACTGAACATGTGTAATTTAATTTTGATTTTTACAGAGACGCATAGCCAAGAGTTTGTGTTGAGGCTCAGAAGAGACTTTGGGCTTTGACTTTTGGGCAATGCTATGCTAAAGCTGTTAAGACTATGGGGACTCTTGGAAATAGAGTAATTAATTTTGCATTATGATTTGGACATGAGCCTTTGGGAACCAGGAGCAAAATGTTAGAGTTTGGCTATGAGGTGTTCCCTAAAAGCTACTGTGTTAATGTAATTGTGCTTAGAGTTGAATTGATTACATTATGAGAGCTGTGACCTAATTGGTCCATCCTGGTTTGAATGAGCTAAATTGATGGTAACTGTAGGCAGGTGGAGTATTGTTAGAGGAAGTGAATCACTATGCGTGTCTCCACAAAGGCTCATCTTTCCTGTGGCCTCTTCTCTCTCTCTCTGCTTCCTGGATGTCATGAATTATACAGCATTCCTCTGTTCTGTGATGTTCTGCCTCACCTTGGGCCCAGAGCAATGGAGTTGGACAGTCTTGAGCTAAACCTATGAAACCTGAACCAAAATCAAGTTCTTCTAAGTCGTTCTTGTCAGGTATTTCAGTCACAACAATGAAAAGCAAGCTAACACATGGACCTATCAAATATGTTTTATTGTGGGCAACTTGAGGTACAAAAAAGACAAGATCTGTAGATTCAAATGTGGAAATAACTAATAAATGACTAATCCTGTCCCAGAAGGGAAAATATAAAAGAATGTGTGTATGTGTGTGTGTGTGTGTGTGTGTGTGTGTATACTAATACACATGAACTAACTTTTTAAGATATTAGCATAATGCCAGAAATATATGGACACACTTAGCAATTCTGGAGATTGAGAAAGAGAAAATTTAGGGCTGGAGCAGTTGCTCAATGGTTACAATGCTTGCCTGGCAAGTGTGAGGACATGGATTCGAACCCCAGCACCACATACACAATAAAGTGTTGGAGCAAATGAAAAACTGAATAAAATTGATTCTTTCTTTCACTGTCCCTTTCTCTCTCTTAAAAGATATGTAAAAGAAAATTTAAAATTGATTCAAACTCATGAGATGTCACCTTTAGAAGTGTTCACAAGCTGTTTAGTCTCTAATCTGGAAGAGTCAGTAGAAGCTAAAGGTTGTCAAGGAAGTATCTTTGTGTTGGTCTCCTGATCCAGACAAAAGGATCTACCTGAGTGATCAAGTAGTAGACACAGAAAAGGAAATATAAAATGATGTTTATAACATTTAGAATTCATCTCTTTACTCTAGTGAGGGAGGTCTGTATAATCCCTCTATTTGACCTAGAAGGTGCATATTTTATATAAGGGCTGTATATATGTCAGTGGTCCCACTGACCCACCCACCCAGAGTTTGCCTTTCTTTTTATGAGTTCTCATTTATGTATTTAATCCATAAAGATGTTCTTGTGTGTGTGTGTGTGTGTGTGTGTGTGTGTGCCTGCGTGTGTGTGTGTGTGTGTGTGTGTGTGTGCAATGTCTCCCTAGCAACTGATTCCAAAAATGACTTGCTGAAATGCACAGTTCTGACTGAGCTGGCATTGATTTTTGATGTGGGTGGATTTCTGCTGATTTGTGGAAAGCTTCAAGTCCCAACCCCCTGTGAGGTCACAGCTGGCTTTTCCAGGCCAGTTGGCTGGAGGTAAGA